>OX579634.1:8222345-8374127 GCA_951230915.1 Antitrichia curtipendula
GTCCCAAACCATTCTATGATCCCATTACAGAAATAAAATTTTCTAGTTGAATGATTGAATTCAAAATAACTTGACTAGTATTTCATTTCAATCCCAAAGACCCAAACCGGTTTGGGTTACCTATTACAAAAATAACCCGTTGAACTTGAATTCCAAAATAATGTAACTAGTGTTTGATTTCAATCCCAAACCATTCTAGGATCCCATTACAAAAGTAAAATTTTCTAGTTGAATGATTGAATTCAAAATAACTTGACTAATATTTCATTTCAATCCCAAACCGCTTTGGTATCCCCATTACAAAAAAGTACCGTTGAACTTTAATTCAAAAATAACTTAAGGAGTATTTGATTTCAATCCCAAATCCTTCCAGGATTCCATTACACAAATAAAATTTTCTAGTTGAATGATTGAATATTTGAATTCCAATAAAACTTGACCAGTATTTCATTTTAATCCCAAATCAGTTTGGTATCCCTATTACAAAAATAAACCATTGAACTTGAATTCCAAAATAACGTAACTAGTATTTCATTTCAATACAAATCCCTTTTGGTATCTCCATTACAAGCATATATCGTTGAAGTCTTGAAGATCCAAATCCTTGTAGCCTCTTTTTCCAAAAATTAACCCTTCAAGCATTATAATTTGTATTTGATTTAAATCCAAAACCTTGTAGCTATTTATTTCAAAAATAAAGCCTTGAACAAAAAGCCAAAAAAGTATAAGTTGGTTCTGATTTGATTTGTAAGCTCCAAACCCTAAATCCCAAATAGGTTCTATTTAGAAGAATAAAAAATGAATCTTTAAACTTGAATTTAAACAACTATGTATCTTGTCTTTCATTAGGACTCCAAACCCTTTGGGATTCTAGTCACACAAATTTTGTCTTTCTTGTTTGGAAGTTCAGCTTCATTTTCTAAATTTTTTTTTGGGGGGTGGGTCCTAGTTCTCAAGTGCTTGATGAAGGCAAAAAGGAGAAGTCCGGCCCCAAGAAGGGAGCGACATGCTTCCATACATTGTCTTTGAACTCAAAAAGTGGTTGGACCTCTTAATGCAGCCATTGACTTGAAGAGATTCTCCAAACTCAAATGAAGGACTGACTGTATTAATGAGTTCCCCTTCTCCATCGGAAAGAAGAATCCCATGACCAAGTTCAATGCAAATTTGATTTCTTCCCACACTATGGCTGAGGAGTGGGATGTCCGCGCCCCTACGTCCGCGCCCTGACAAGAAGTTCGTGCTCTAACCTAAAGTCCGCGTCCTAACGGGAAGTCCATGCATTGACATCCGTGCCCCACTATTTTCCAAAATAAAGCCTTAAACATGAACCTGAAAAAGTATAACTTCTACTTCAATCAAATTAAACTGTAGCGTCCCCACCCTTTCCAAGACGTCCGCGCCTAGTACAGTCCTCGCCCTGACGATGACGTCCGCGCCCGTCCATCCACGCCTTGCACTGACGTCCTCGCCCTAACTTTCACATATGCACCCTAATTCCAACGTGGACCGCTAGCGTGGAAGCGATTGCTAACTGGAAAATTTCAAAAATAAAAGGCGTCCGAATTGTCCGGACCGTCCGTCCATCCGGTCCAATCACCCCGGCTTGTTCGGTATGACAACCCTATATTATACCCCTATATAATATTAAAAAATTTGTCTAAAAAATGAACAAAAAAGTCCTAAAAATAACTTTCTATTGAAATCTCATTTTGAGTTGAACACTGATTCAATGGTCATCTAAATGTGTTCTCTATAATTATTTGAGTTGAAAAAATGCCATTTTAGTTCATTTTCAACCTCCTCTAGAAATCATTTCATATTTTATTTGAGTTGGAAATTTTGGCAATAGAAACCTATAGTCATTATTAAACAATCTCAAATTTTATCTTGAAATTATAGTTTACTAGAAATCACTTGTTCTCACATGGTTTGTTGTAGTAGAACTAAGTGCATCCCTTGAGATATCGAGAACAAGCTGGAGTGTAATCTATACTTCCTTATTGATTTCTATTGATTCCAAACTTGATGGAAAATTAGCAAAAATAAATTGTGCAATCTTTGTTATTACTAAATCCTTGACTAAAGAAAATTATCTCCCCATCATCACTTAACAATTAGATATATGCTAAAATGCTTAACATTGGCAGAAATAAGGTGGGCACCCCAAATGTGTCACTAACCCTAAAATGCAATCTTCACTTTGTGTATATCTTCAAAATTAATTATGTACCTATGTGGAAGAAACTACTTTAGAACCAAGCTTTGTTCCTTAATAACTTTTGCATATGGTATCCAAATCAATTGTGTTCTTTGGTGCGTTGAAACCTCCTTTCACTTGCCAATAAAAGAATATAAGAATTGGACTAGTCTAATAATAATAAATAGGCACAATAGCAAAAAGTGGCGGTTTGGGGGGTACTTGCTTTAGATCTTATAAGGTGCAACACCCATAAACGTCACTGTACCCATAATTGCCACCTCTAAAATCTTGGAAAATCATGAGAAGTAAATAGACGTGATTACAAGGATGTACTACACCTCAATATCAATGGTATGAAGTGCAACTATAGTCGTCTCTTTAAAAATTCACGAATTATACTCACAGAGTCCAAAAAATACGTTTGAAAATGCATTAGAATTTTGTTTCTCTTGCTAGTAGGGTCCAATAATTTGTTAGATGTCTATTAATAGACATCATATCCAAAACCCTTAAATTGACAGTTATGGGTGATGTTGCCTTATGTTATGGCAAGTAGGTTTGTCTGCATTGAGATAGCGACGGGATGAGCTGCCAATCTGCACTTCTGCTGCACTGAGAAGCTGCAATTCTCATTGACTGGTGGAATGTTGTTCCCATTGTTATGGGTTGGCAAGGTACATAACTTAACCCTTGATATCTTACACACGAAAAAAATGGTCAAATATTTGTGCCTGGAAATCATGTGTATGACAAAATCTTCAGAATCTAGACGATCAGAAACTGCTTGTGCTTTGGTGGTACACAAAACAGCCAGCAAGGCAACGGGGAGCTAAGCTTACATAACAGCGTCGACCAAGTGCGCCAGGTGTGCCAAATCTTGACTATGGCAGGTTTCCCAAAATTGCAGTCTGTTGTAGCAGTCCTTTAAGTTTAAGTTCAAGTGCAGGATGGGATGGGATGGGATGGCATTCAGTACAAGTTGAGTGCTTTGCCGCCACTCCTCTGTTACCAGATATTACCAGGCAGTATCTAGTCAATATGTGACAATTTACAGTGGTTTGATTATTCTCAGAAACATACTTATGCAGTCCAATTTGTGCTGTTCCTTTCCAAAACTGATCCTCCAGCATGATCATCCTCCTCCTCAGAAATTTCCTGAGGGAGAGGATTGCTTGCACTGGTGATGTTACTCCTGGACTCTCCCAAACTCCCTCCAACTTAACCCCTGGAAAAAACAAGGATGCAGGCATTGCTCACACTGTAGATATTGTTGTGACTTCTAAAGTACCAAGGCTATTTCCATGTAGAACAAATTGTTTTTTCCAACAAAGATTTTTTTTGTGAGACTGCCTGGGAGTGCACCTTTGTTTTGTGATTTTCATTTTAGTAGAATTTTTTGCAACACAATTGTGTGCAAGACATAAAGCCTTGTATACTAGAACTGTTGAAAGAGTAGGTCTTAACATCCTAAAGAGGTTCACTTTAGCAAGCCGAGTCGCTCGACATTGTTTTGCCTGGTAGTAATAAGTTAATAACTTAACCCACTTTGCATCAGTCTCACCTGACGTAAGGGCACGGCTGACGGACAGCCAAGCTTGCAGTGTGGTCCTGGCAATCCTGGCATCCTGAGTTGCAAGCCTGCCTGCCTGTCTGTGCAGACTCTGCACTTGCATACCGTTTACCCTTTTGGTCTCAAGATCTGCCTGCGCAGGTTGGTCTCATTTCCAACAGCTTTGCTTTGGCACTTCATCTCTCTCACTTGCTCTCTCTCTCTCTGTCGTCATCGTCCAGAGCAGAGCTGTGCATTGCAGTGCAGTGCAGTTTGGCATTGAAGAACATTGTCTCACACTTTCTGTCACACTTTCTGTCTTGCCAGTCCAACTCTCTTCCGCATTTTCAATGCCGGCAGCAGCTCAGCTGGGGTGGCTCCAGCATGGAACCCTGACGCACTCACTGGTAGAGTTATACATACCTGGCAGAGGACGCGACCACCTGAAAAATGTGGTCAAGCGCAGATGGAAGCAGTCATGAATCAAACCAAACCAAACTCGTAGAGTTTCATCCATTTGAAACCGGCACGGAGTATGATAAGCTTAATAGCCTTGTGTCTGACGTAAACTACCCCAATTCCGGGCAGAATGGGAGCAAACCCATGGTGGGTGAAATTGTAATGGTGTTGTACAGTGGGGTCCCAATCAAAATGGAGTTTTTGAAATCGCAGTGAAGGAAATTTCAATGTTGTCGACTTTGACAGCCATCTCGAGAGCTCAAAAATTGATATTTTACCACGAAATTTTTACCACAACATCATCTTTATGTTAATAACATGTGTACCAAATTTCAAGGCCAAAAAATTCACCTTGGTAAGTTATTCGAAATCTACCAACATGGGTAGTTGTGGAAAAAATTTCACTGCTGCCAACTTTGACACCCTCCCAAGGGTTGAGAAATTGTCTATTTACCATGAAATTATTTTCACACGATCCTATCTATATTTGTAACATGTATGTCAAATTTCAAGGACAAAAAAGTCTTACAAAAAAAGATATTCAAAATCTACCAACATGGGTAGCTTTGAGAAACCATTTTTCTACTGTTAACTGTGACACACTCCCAAGGGCTGAGTTTTTTATTTATTTACCATGAAATTTTTGACACAAGATCTTCTCTATGTTAATAACATGTGTGCCAAATTTGAAGGTCAAAAGATTTATACAAAAAAAGATATACACAATCTACCAACATGTGTAGTTGTAGGTAGATGTTGAATCTACCCACAACATGTTGGTAGATTTTGAATAACCTTTTTTAGGAGAATTTTATTGCCATGAAATTTGGTACATGTGTTATTAACATAAAGATGGTGTTGTGGTAAAAATTCCATGGTAAAATACCAATTCTTAAGCTCTTGGGAGGCTGTCAAAGTCGGTAGCATTGAAATTCCTTCATTGCAATTTCAAAAATGCCATTTTGATTGGGACCACTGTACATTCAAGTTTTTAAATGTACACTACCAACACAATTCAGACCACAATGGGTTTGCTCCCATTTTGTCTAAAATGGGGCAGTTTACCTTAATAACTCAACCCTCAATTAGCTTGAAAGCCCTTTGCTGCTCTATAGTATATTATACATCAAGTGGTATATGATTAGAAAAAACATTGACCACATACTTTTCATTACAAAGTAATTAATGATCATGCTAATACGTAAATAACAATTGTTCACAATTTGTATATAAAACCACAATTGAAGAGTTATAAGCCTAAATATGAGTCGTATAGAAGTACCCCAATGGCCTTTCAAGGATTAAGGTAAGGTTGAGGCACCAAGAGACGATCATTTAAAGCAACTTTGGAGCAAATCATGCGCAGTATGAGGTGGTGGAAACTTTTCCCATGTAGGAAGATTGGAAATATGGGGATAGTAAAATTTTCAAATTTTTTATTCCTAAAATTGAAATTGTTGTGGATTTGAAGAGCCAAAAAGTGCACTTCACATTAATATCCAATGCTTAGAGTCTCCCAATTCTGACCATTCAAGAATTATTATTCTGCTCACTACTTCTTATTTTCTTCCTCACTACTCTAGGACATATGTCATAATCTTATTAGTTCCAACCTTGTAGAAGACCCCCAAAAACAAATTCCAAGATCCAACTGAAAGTTTGTTCTAGTCTTGCTTGGAAATACTGCACCGCTACTGGTTGGATACTAGACATGGTTGACAATTGGTGCCTCAACTTTAGACAAGCCTATTACCATCCTGATCTGCAAGTTGAATATCTTGGAGCCATCTCTAAGAAGAACACATATTTTTCAAAGGTTTGCGCTTGTTTCATGAATCAAACCCAAGTCGGATTGTAATTTTTCGATTAAAATTATAATTCCTGCGAATTTATGAAATGGTCAGTCTTGAAATTACAAATCCACTCGTAGAGTGGAATCATAAACATTTCATAAACAACCCATAACCGCCTTTCCATGTATCTAATGGCACCTTCAATATTCACCAATAAAGGATTGACATGTCATGCCTTGTTGGTATTAATGTACTCATTTCAATTTGTCAAAAAATGAATAGATTTGGATGAGTATTGTGGTGGCATTGGGCCAAAAAGTAGGATGATGGAAATAGGCAATTGGCAAAAATGGGTTTGTCTACCTTACTATTGAAGAAGAACCATGAATGGTTCAATCTATAAAGAACCGTGACTATGCTTTCACCCAAAATGCTCCCCAAATGCCATTTTTATTACAAATACCAAATTTTAGAAAAAAAATTCTTTGACACATGTAACCATAGGATCTTATAGTATGCTGACTTGACAATATGTGGTAAAAATTTCAGAAATTTTCACCACTTGGATTGCAAGCATTAGGAAAAATCTAAATCCTACAAAGAGCCACTAACTATTCATTTTTGGCACCCCTGGTTTATGAAAAAATGACCGAAATAGTGGTGCTTCTTTGGATTCATTCTTCAAGGCAAGTTGGCTACATGCTTGAAAACTTTCACTTCATTTGAAATTGTACAACATATAGGAAAAAAAATAGTAAGTAGAAAGAAGTAGAGAATGATTCAAAATACTAAATTATTAAGAATATAGTCATGAAATTGAAAAATGACAATCCCAGTGGTTGAAATGTTGAAATAAACATTCTACATCCTATGATTTTATTTTATTCCCAAAATATTGAAAATTGAATAAGATAAAGGACTTCAAAGTTTATTTTAGGGTAGAGAATCCATAACACCCCCAAAACTAAAACTCTTCATAACTCTTGACTCATTGATCAAAATAGAATGATTCAAAGCTTGCCATGTATATGTAATTTGAACCAATTTCAAATTTTTGTTTATGACAAAAAATGTTTATTTTTTATCTGCCTTGCCAATTTACAAAAAAATTAACATATTGGACCACAACTTTTTACTCATGTTTCCAAATGTCATGAAATCTAGTGCATATGGAAGATATTCCTTGTCCGCACCTTCTATTAAAATTTAAGTCTAAAATGTGCAAGTCTCCAGTCACATATACTTCCCCAAACAAGAAACGCATGCCGGTCTTCAGGGGTTAATCCCTTGAGAGGAAAAAATGCTAGTGTGTGAGTGTATAGAGATGAACCTAAAAATCTTGAACCTAATTATAGGAATGTACCTACAATTATTTGAAGGTGTTTATAACATATGTAGATATAACATAGGTACTCTATAACATGGAAGGAGTTTATAATATAGGTACCTATATTATAAACACCTATAAGCATTGAAGGTGTTTATATTATAGACTTGTAGGCTCATGGGTTCATAGATTCCATGCTCACATGCTAGCACCCTCCCCCCCCCAAAAAAACAATGGAGTTAGTGACAATGTGGTCAAACCTCTATTTTTGTCTCTATTTATGAGTGAAAGTTCTTAGCTACATTCTTAAAAAATTTCATGAAACTTTCAAATTGTGTATAGGGGAGATTATATTAACTAATTTTTTTGAGAAAAAAGAAGAGAAATTTGTATCAAATACAAACATGTTTATAAAGATCTAAAAGATTTAGTTCAAAAGTACATTATGGTATAGAGCATTGTAGTATAAAGGAAATTTCTATATCTCTCTACATTTAGAAACATGGTCATAAATCCTCAACTTCAAAATCCAATGAAACATTCATTTTTTCTTAAAATCAAATTTTTAATAGCAAATTAGAAACTACACTTTGGAAGCTTTTATTTTTGTTGAGTTTACTCAAGGGAACAGAAATAATATTGAATGTCAAAATCAAGTTTGAAGGATAAAAACCTCAAAGTATTGAAATACAATAAAAACATAAATTATTTTTTTGACAAACTACCCTATATAATTTTAATTTTTTAACTAATATGACGTGAACCTAAGTCAATGATGTGGATTTAGCATTACTAAAGTTGCATACCAAAAAATCAATGAAAATCATATGTTCTTCAACATGAAAAAAACACTATTTGACTATCCAAAAGACTCAAGATTTTAGTTCTTGCATCCTTTAGGGCTTAAGTTTTTAAAAAAATGTGTGATTTTAGGTGTGGTTAATATTAAATAAGGTGTGAGCACGCATTATTAACTCTACCTAAATATTGATCAACATAAAAATCATGAACATAAATGGTGAAAACATAAAAATCATGAACTATTATGAGGGCCCTCCATTTGGATGTTCATTGCAATCTTTTCAACATTTGTTTGTATTTAATCTCTAAAATTCTTTTGACTATGTTTTCTCCAAAATTGACATTTCTAGTTCAACTACCAAATTTTAGAAAAAAAAGATTTTTAGACCCATGTAATTGTAGGATTTTGTAATATGCTGGTTTGAAAAAATGTGGGAAATTTCCACCATGTAGATTGCAAGATATTAGTATTTGAAGTGATGAAATTCCTTTTCTTTTGGCATTGTGAAAAACTGAGCAAGTTGACATTTTTATAAAAACAATGTCCATGTTGGTTGTGCCTCTTTGGATTCATTCTTCAAGGCAAGTAAGGCTACATGTTTGAAAATTTTGAGATCATTTGGAATCGTAGAACATATAAGAAAAATATGATAAGTAGAAAGAAGTAGAGAATGACTCAAAATACTAAATTGTTGAGATTATAGTTATGGACTTGAAAAATGTTAATCCCAATGGTTGTAATGATGTAACAAACAATCTGCAGCCTATGATTTTATTTTATTTCCAAAAATATTGAAAATTGAGTAAGATAAAGGACTTCAAATTTTATTTTAGATTAAAGAATCTATAACTACCCTCAAAATGAAACTCCTCATAAGTTTCATCTAATTAATCAAGATGGAATGATTCAAAGCTTTCCAGGTATACATAAATCTAGAGAACTAATTTCAAAATTTTGTGATTTAAAAAAATTTGGCTAGGCTGCCTAAGTTGAAGAACTAACTACATATTATACAATAACTTTTAAATTGTGTATTCAAAAGTTATGGAAATTATTGAGTATTAAAGAAAAAACTTATTTCCATATTCTTCAAAAATTTCAAAGAAAAAAATTAGAAACTCCATTTGTAGTGAACTACCTAAATTCACTGTATTGCCAAAAAAGTAGCTTGGTCCTTTAGGAGTTAAGATATATTCATTTCTAAAATTTCATAAACAACACCTCTAGTGATGTAGGTGTTTGTTTATAATATGAAAATAGTTATTTTTATTTCATTGCAAACTAGTACGTGTAATTGAGTGTAACAAAACCTATATGTAAAAAAACTTGGTAAGAAAAATGGTCTTAATCCCTAATGATCTTAGCAACCATTATGTAGTAGGTACTTGTTTGGGGGAAGCACTTGCTAGCAACACAAAATCTTTTATAAACTTTATTCATAGTAAAATTGATTATTTAAAAAAAGTTGTATTGCAAATCAAAATTGCAATTGTCTTACTTTTTAAGAACAAATGAATACAAGGTTAATGAAGTGTTAAAAGAATTTATTGTTAGGAAAAGCAACAATATTTTCATTATCAAAATCTAGGCCATGTGCTAAATTTTATTTTTTTATTTTTATTTTTGATGAATCATTAAGGTAAATTTCTTTGACTTTAATTTGATATTTTTTTCATTTTTTTTCCAAATGTGGGCACATAATTTTCTTAAACATAATTCACAACATCATTTTTTTTTATATAAAAACTCATATTTTATAATACATCTAGATTTTGTCCAAGAACTTTAGATTGTTAGGGTTTAATTTTGATACAATGGACCTGAAGTTGTTGATTATCAACGACAAAATTGTTGTCTAACAACATGAATACATGCATTCTTTGTTTCTAAGGTAGGAGGTTCCAAAAGTGCTTAGGCCCTAAAAGCTTCTATATCTTGTAATGTGCACTATTTGTACATTTTTCTTTCTCATTGCAGCATCAATGTATAAAAAGTGTACATTTCAGGACGTGGGCGCTTTATTAGTGACCATTGTATTTCAACTTCAAAAATTCATAAGGTAAACCTGCCTATGACAAGTAGAATTAGTGGTTTGGTCTATTGCCATTAGCAAAAAAAGAATTTTTTTTTCCATACAAAGACAAATGTGAAAATGAAGGAAGCAATTGAAGTTTTAATTTTTGAACAAAGTATAAATTTGTTATGAATTTTTGAAGTGTGTTGTCTAATTGATCCAAAATAATCTTTAAACTATTCCAAATCACCAAAAAGTATTTTCATAATGCTCATCTTACCACTTAATGCAATCACCAAATTTTCTAACATGACCAAAAGATTTTCTAACATGGCCATGACATTGAAGGAATAAAAAAATAACTTTATATGACAAGTTTACACTAAAAAGGTGTAAGTAACCTATGACAATCACTAATAACTCCATCACCATCATCCATGGCATTGATTTTGGTCACTAACCAACCCAATGAAGTCCTAATCTCATGTATTAGCAAAAATCTGCCATGGGTTGATGTAAGATTGTAATGGGTGGTTTTCTAGGTATTTGCACTAGGCAATTTGCTAGTCATGGGCTAGTTTACCTTAGCTAACTTCACAAAGGTCTAAAAAATATGAATCAATTTGGGTTACCCCCTAAAGGTCGGAGACTATATTTTCACCAAAAACACTCTAAAACTGCCATTACTAGTACAAGTACCAAATTTTTGAAAAAAACCATTTTTGGACATATGTAACCATAGGATCTTGTAGCAAACTGATTTGAGAAGATGTGGAAATTTTTTAACAAATTTCCACGGTGTGGATTGTAAGATATTAGCATTTGAATTGATAAAAATCCTTATTTTGTCCTGCAAAAAATCGGGCAGCTGCACTTCATTTGTATGAAAAAATGTCCAAAATGGTGGTTACCCTTTGAAGTCATTCTTCAAGGCAAGTTGTCTACATGCTTGAAAATTTTCAAATCATTCAAAATTGTACAATATATAGGAAAAAAATAGTAAGTAGAAAGAAATAAAAAATGATTCAAAATACTAAATTGTTAAGAATATAGTCATGGAATTGAAAAATGACAATCCCAATGGTTGAAATGTTGTAATGAGCATTATACATCCTATGATTTGATTTTATTTCCAAAAATTGAGTATTGAAAAATGAGTAAAACAAAAGACTTCAAAGTTAATTTTAGAGTCTAAAATCTATAACTGCTCACAACTTCAAACTCCCCATAACTTTTGACTCATTGATAAAAATGGAATGATTTAAAGCTTTTCATGTATATATAAATCTAGAGAACCAATTTCAAATTTTCATTTCTGAAAATTTAATTTTTTAATAAAAATTTTGAGCTGCCCATTGACTGTTGAAAATGACATATCATCCAATTACTTTTTAACCATATAGCCAAAAGTTATGAAAATTGTTGGGCCTTGAAGCTACTCCTTGGGCACATGTTGCATGAAAATTTCAAAGAAAAAAAATAAAAATCCTATTTGTAGTGAGCTGCCCAAAATCGCTATGTTACCAAAAAAATGGTGTTTGATCCTTTAGGGGGTAAGGTGGAAGGCTCTAAAATTGACCCTTTTAAGGTTGATCCGCCTTTTACATAGGTTTTCATAAACAAAATTGTTTTTAGATAATTTTTCAGAGAAAGAAAAATAGATGCAGAACCTAGTACAAGTGATTTTATATTTTTTCAAGTTTTATTGAATTACTTATAAATTTTCAAAGATTTGGAGCATATGCACCTGTTTGTGACCATAGGTGTCTCAATATCCGTCTACTTGCAACTTATAAAAAGATGTACGGAAATCAAAGAGAGTGACTGGCTCTTGCAATAGAAAAACAATTTTTCCTCGATTCATTCAATTGCTAAAGTGGTCCATTTAAAGATCACCTCATCTCTATTCTTCAACTAAAAATAGGGATGATTTAAAAGAGAGGGACGCTTTTAGAGCCTCCTACCTTAGATGCAAATTCCATTTGTCTTTCAATAAACTTTATTCTGGAAAAATATTTAAAGAAGTCCAACCTCCCCAAATTATTTTCCCGCCACTCTTAAAGAGGCTCTTTATGGACCTCTTGATCAGTACCTTACATTAACTTTGGCCGACACTTTAGGCATTTTCAAGGTTAAATATGCCATAGCATATGACAACTATCTGAGACACAAATTAAGTTAGTCCACGTGGTCAGTTTCAAATCACAGAAACAGAGCCAGTCAGAGTGCCAGTCAGGGTTGAAACATTTTTATTCTGTGACAGTCCCCTTTGAAATTCCAAAAATTGCACGGAGAACATGTTTTTTTCTGTATGAGCTCAGAAACTCACAGGGGGATGTAAGTTTAGCAACTGATATGCAAAGGAAAAGCCTGCTGTTGAGCTATTAAGGTAAACGTGTCTATGACAGGCAAAAGACCCATCAGAGACACTTAGGGAATGACCTATTAAAGTCTTGCATACTTCCGTTGTGGAATCAGACAATGGTCCTTGACATGCTGGGAAGGTAGTAAGGGCCACTTCACACTATGGTTGTTCAATTTCATAGGATTGAGTGACCAAATTTTGTTGAGAATCCAAAGAAATGAGAAGTTAAATAAGCAATAAGGTAGTATAGCCTAAAAGCGACCATTTAACCCCTAAAAGCCCATTGTCCTTTCGGGGGACAAATGCGTTTTGGGGCAGGTACCTATGGGCTGCAATTTTCTCCTGATTTTTTGAAACTTTTTTTGGAGGTAGAAAAGCTGATTAGCTACGTGGGAATATAATTTTTTTCACAACCGGTGCCTGGTAACAAAAGTTATGACCAAATAAGCTCAAAACAGGGGACGGGGGGCAGTACGGGCAGCAAAAAAAATTTGCACTTTTTTATTTTTTATTTTTTTTTAGTATTTTTTTCTCATGAATTATATTTTTGTCTATCTGGAAAGCTTTGATTCATTTCATTTGGATTTGTTATGAGAAAGTTATGGACATTCTTGTTTTTCGGGCAATTAGAGCATCTTTTTGAAAAAAATAACTTGTAGGATTCATTTCTAAATGAAATTTTTCAAATTTTTCAAATTTTTTTTTTTGCATGGTTTAATTTACTTGCTAGAACAATCTCACCATAGGGATTAGTGCATTTTAATTCCATCTAAAATATATGAATACTTTAGATTTTCCTTCTATCTCATACCTACTTCTCCTTAACAATTTTTTTAATAATGAAAATTATGTTTTTTTTATTTGATTTTTTTTAATTAGACTCTCAACTCAATTCTCCACTATAAAGATTTAAAGCTCAAAACTCTATAGTGCAAAAATTTTAAGTTAAAAATGTTCAAACTCAAAAAATCCAGTCCCACAATGTGCTGAAAATTTTGTTTTTTTCACTTTAAAGGTAGATATTTTGCAATCTATGCGGTCAAGAATTCTGAAATTTTTTCCACACATTCTCATACTAGTTAGGTGTAAGATCCTACGGTTAGATGTGCAAAAAGAACATTTTTGATTTTTTTTCACTCTTTGCTAAAAAAAGTGGCAGTTTTGGGTGTTTTTTGGCAGAAAAAAGGCCTTGGGCCTTTAGGGGTTAAGGGCTGATCTGCCTTTTTCACAGGTTTCCAGGAATAGAAATATTTTTGGATCATTTTTCAGAGAAAGAAAAATGGATGCGGAACATAACACAAGTGGTTTCATATTTTTTGAATCATTTTTGAATTACTTATGAATTTTCAAAAAAAACTGTTGTAGGCACCTATTTGTGACCCTAGGTCCTCCAAAATCCGACCATTTGCAACTTCTAAAGTGATTTGAGTAAATGAAGGTCAATGATTGGGTCTTGCAATAAATAATGTTTTTTTCTCGATTCTCTCAATGACTTGAGAGGACCATTTAAGGATCACCTAATGTCCATTTCAGACTTAAATATAGGGTCGATTTGAAGAGGCCGCTCGCTTTTAGGCCATACTACCTTACTACCTCCGTTTGGAAATAGTGTATCCATTCTCATTGCAATCACCATTGAGAATGGATACACTATTTCCAAACGGAGGTAGTAAAATATAGGAATTGGAGCCTTCGGCCAGTCAGTGTGAAGCCTCCGAAGGCTAAGCCCAAAGTTAAAACTCTTAGCAATGAACTCCCACCTACCAATCTAATGGTTGAGATCTTGTCATGAGTTGACGACTTCTCGGCCATAGTTTGGGTTTCCATTTCTAGCCATTCAAACTTCATTTGAGAGTCCGTTGCCATGTAGGTAGTTGGAGGGCAATGACCTTTGGATTTGTGCCTTCTAATGTGAAGGGTCGAGAGGCTGAACTCTTTTTTTTTTTTAAATTTGATCGGGGGAAACCCACGGACTTTGGCTATAGTGTGAAGTGGTCCTAAATTATTTATGCCTTCCTAGATGCTTGGGTGAGACTTATAGTTTAACTCGAAGATTGACGTTGGTTGAGAATCCATACATATAAAAAACAATTTGGTTCGCTTTAGGGCTCCCCTTGTCAAGGATGCAAGAAGGACTTCTGCCTCAATGGTAATTGGTAAACAATGTTAGTATGTGCATCAACCCACAACAAACTTTTTTCTATAACTGATATTTGGGCTACATTAGATTGAGGTTAGTGGTCACAAGCAATGTCTTGGATGATGGTGATGAAGTGAGCATCTCCAATCCATGAGTGGAAAGCAGGACACTGTCGGAATTTTCAAGTGGAGGGAGGCAGAACTCATTCCATTCCAATGGCATTTAAAAAAAAATTGACCCAATGCAAAGCTAGCAATCCAAATCTCAAATGGACTTTTCCGCATTATGAAAAGGAGAAGGAAATATTCTACGTTAAAAGAAGACTTTACATGCAAAAAAAGAAGGTTCAACATATAACAATGCCTGAAAAGGTGTGATAATTATAATCTTCCTATTGTAAACCAAGTTGTATACTCTTCATATTTGGCCAACTTGCCGTGTTTCGGAAGGAGAATGGCGAATTGAAGAATAAAAAGAGACCAATACTGATTGCATTGAAGAGTGTTTTTTCGGAGTTAACCCATCATTAAGGTATTGACATGGTGGTGTCCGGTTGGATTGGGGATACTCCTAGTGATTGCAATAGGATTCAACTTCTACCTATTGAATATAAATTTATTATCAAAAGTGACTTTTTTAGGCCTTCATGTGGTGACCATGTTAGATAATATTGAGCCTGCTTTAGGTGAGGAAAATGATCGTTATGGATACACCTTTATGTTGGTTTTGGGGTAGTCTTGAGATTCTTTGGAGCTAATTGGATAGCAGACTTCAAAAATTCATAACAAATTGATTTTGATCAAAAAATGATAATTTCAATTGCTCTCTCCATTATTCACTTTTGTCTTTATATAGATTTTTTTGAATTTCAACAATGCCAATAGGACAAAATAATAGTCATTTTGCATGTCATAGATTGGTTTACTTTAAAGTTAATCCTAAAGTGGAAAGAGATTGGGGTTTTTTCCCCTTTGAATAGCAAAATATAGAGAATTAGGGATCAAACTCATTTTAGGGTGAAAAATGGAATTTTTTTTAGTTTTATCCTTAATTTTGCTTCCACCAATGAGAACTTATGAGCGTGCAGCATCTGGAACTAGAATTTGTAACTGAAGACAAGAACCATGAGTTTAGAACTTGATTCAGTTGAAGTGGTGGATGACAATGCATTTATTGTCAAGGACCACAACTTAAACTTAGCTTGCAACTCTAGACCAAGTCAAGACCACTTTACAATTAAATTCTATTGTCTTTGGAATTTAGAGCACTAGGTGAGAGATCTATATCACTAAATTTATAGAACGGAAAACTTTGAGTAAATTCTTTAAACCATAAAGGAGGTTCAAAACGTTTCCACCCTTTTGGATACATATGTAGAACATACATTTTTGGATACAACACTGTATTTGAGTGTGGGGACGTTCCAATTGATATTAACCCCTAAAGGACCATTGTCCCCTTGGGGGACAAATGGGTTTTCGGGCAGTTACCTACGAGCTGAAATTTTCTCCTAATTTTTTGAAACTTTTTTTGGAGGTAGAGAATCTGATTAGCTTTATGGGAATATAATTTTTTTCACAATCGGTGCCCGGGAAAAAAAGTTATGCCCAAATAAGCTCAAAACAGGGGTCGAGGGGCAGCAAAAAAAATTTGCAATTTTTTTTTTTTTTTTTCTAATTTTTTTTCTTATAGGTTATATTTTTGTCTATCTGAAAAGTTTTGATTCATTTCATTTGGATTTTTTAGGAGAATGTTATGGACAAGCTTGTTTTTCGGGCACTTAGAGCATCTTCCTAAAAAAATAATTTGTAGGATTCATTTTTTAATGTAATTTTTATAATTTAAAAAAAAGAAAAGTTCCACAAGGTTTAGTTTTTTTGCTAGAACAATCTCACCATTGGGATTAGTGCTTTTTAATTCCATATAAAAGATATTAATATTTTAGATTTTCTTTCTATCTTGTACCTACTTCTACTTAATAATTTTTTTAATAATGAAAATTAAGTTTTTTTGGATTTTTTTTTTCCCCTAGACTCTCAACTCAATTCTCCACTATAAAAATTAAGCGCTCAAAACTCTGTAGTGCAAAACATTTAAGTTAAAAATGTTCAAAGTCATAAAATCTAGTCCCACAATGTGCTGAAAAACTTGTTTTTTTCACTTTAAACACATATATCTTGCAATCTATGCGGTCGAAAATTCTGAAAGTTTTTCCATAAATTTTCATACTAGTTAGGTATAAGATCCTACGGTTAGATGTGGAAAAAAAACAATTTTCAATTTTTTTTACTCTTTGCTATAGAAATGGCAGTTTTGAGTGTTTTTTGGCAGAAAAATGGCCTTGGTCCTTTAGGGGTTAATTTATTTTGAACTTCTCATAGAGTATCAAGGGACTTCCGAGATGAAATTATGATTTTCTCCAACATCATTGTTGCACAAATTTTTAATAAAATGTTCTATTCACATTGCATAAAATGGTACATTTCCACATGTACTATCACTTTGTCTTCCTTCCAAAGAAGGTCCAAATCTCTTGTCTACATGGTTACTGCATGTGGACCTTGTGGCACTTTGAGGTGACCTCTGTTCTTGAAGTGTGGCATCTATTCCCTTTAATGTATGTTTCAATCCTAGGAGAAGGACATTTGTTCCTTGTAGGACCAGTGGATTTAGGGATGGGCATCATTTGCAAGTAACAAAATAGTGTACAATAGTTGCAAGTACAATAGTTACAATATGTTGGTTACTATTTGAAAGTACTACAACCAGCCGACCTACATACGTGGTCATGCCTAAGTACTTGAATATATCCTTGGTTTATCTCACATATTTCACTAAATTATATTCCAAAATGATATAGAATATATATATACTATCACATAATGGGCCATATACAATACCCAGAAACTCTCAATTGTCTATCTTATTATGCCATTCAAAAGAAAATTTGCAAAATATATCATATGATTAACATTTTTGTCTTACATAACTACCATTCAATTCTTATGCAATTCCAATCAAGCATACCAAATTTGGATTTCAAAAAAACAAAATTCCATTTTTATTGAATTGTTTCATTAGATTTTAATGATTTTACACGATAATTCATTGAAAAAAATTGATGTTGATTTAAAAAAAAAAATTGTTTGCGGCAATATGTAGGAAACATCCATAGGCACATCTTTCCTTCAATAAGCATCTCCAAAAGTTTTAGAATTTCCTCACAACAATTTTAAAAGTTGGAGGTCACAATGTCCAAATTTTGAAAAATAGATATTTCTTCATTGTGCTTAGATTTTGGCAAATTGTACCTTCATGGTCAAATGTACAAAATTAGTAACAATATGAAGGTCAAATAGAAAAATCTAAGTACAGTGCAAAAATATCTATTTTTCAAAATTTGGACATTGTCACCCCAACTTTTGAAATCTTCGTGAGGAAAATTCTAAAACTTTTTGGAGATGCCTTATGGAACGAAAGATTTGCATATGGATGTTTCTTACATTTAGCCTCGATTGAATTAAGAAATTCATCACTAACGATTTTCAATCAATTTATTATGTAAAACTATGAATTTTAAATGAAATAATTCACCAAAAATGGAGTTTTTACTTTTTTGAAACTCAAATTTTGTACGCTTGATCGGAATTGCATAAGAATTTAATGTTGATTATGAAAGACAAAAAAAATGTCAACCTTATTATACATTATGCACAAATCTTTCGGATGGCTAAATAGGGTGGACAATTGAGAGTTGCTGGACACTGTAGTATATCTCACAGTCCCATTACTTTGTTTTCTTCTAAAAAATTAGACAATTTGCATAATCAAATGGTCCCCCAAATAAGGTTGTCTCCCACGCATGACTCCAAACTCCACCCTCCCTCGAAACCACCCTCGATCACCACGTCCCTCCCTTGTGGAAAATCTTGCCATGTAAGGTAGGTACACCCCAAACCGCCACTTTTTGCTACTAGGCCTAGTTACTATTATTACACTAGTCAAATTTTCATATATTCTTGTAGACAAGTGAAAGGAGGTTCCAATGCACTAGAGAAAATGGCATTTAGATAATGTATGCAAAAGTTATTAAGGAACAAAGTTTGGTTCTAAAAGCACTTCTTCCACACAGGTACATAACTGATTTTGGAGATGTACACACAATAGATGGCGATTTGAGGTCAATGGCACATTTTTGGGTGCCTACCTTAGTAGGTCTTTATGTCTCCATCACTGTGTAAAAAGTCACCCATTGCTGCAGTACTGTTCCAATGAGTTTAATAGTATAGTATTGAAAGTGTATTGTTGCAGTACTTAAAAACAATATATTTTTAATAAAAATACAATACTCCCATTGAAATTATATTGCTACATTATTACTTGCAATTATGCAACCATATACTTTCAATACTATATGGTTAACCCGTTGCAACAATATTGCAACAATATTGAAGCAATGAGGGGGTACTTTCCCGATGTGATGTCCATCCCTTTTAATCCATAATTACGTATAGGGCAATGCCCGAGGAGGAGGGCATTTCGGGAAATAAAGGGCCGATGAGGAGGGCGGAGCCCGACGAGGAGGCCCTTTATTTCCCGAAATGCCCGACGATGAGAGGCCATTGTCCGACGTAAAACACGAGCAGAACTGGATGAATATCGGGGAATATCGGGAATGACAAATCGAATTCGGATGAGGAATCCGTAATGCTCGATTACGCACGAAATCCCGCGCAGTCGGGCATTACGCCTCAGAACCCTCCCCGCAAATGTACGGGGAAATTCCTGTGAGTGGTTTACGGAAGGATGAATGATGCCTTCCGGCGGAGTGCGACTGAAGAGACTCCTGGATCCCGGCCAATCCTGCTGACCACATTGTCATTTAAAAGTTTCCAATGCAGTGCAGTGCAGACCAGACCGCAGATTGGGGGAGCGCAGAACTATAAGTTACTCATCACCATCGAGCGAGTGAGCTAGTGAGCTAGTGCGTGTGCCAGTGAGCCTCAGTTTTATGTTGGTGTAATCCCCAGCAGTCTGAGCGACTAGTCAGTCCCTCCCGGCCAATTCTGTCTGTCTGTCACAGGAAACACAAGTTCTGGCACTGAAAGCGCTGATAGCATGTATCATAGAGCTGAGCTACATTATCACACCTGGAGTTGAAACCCACCTCTACGCTACAAAAAAGGGAGTAAGCTAGTGGCCGGCGACTCTGCTAGCAGGACGGTCAGTCCTTTGTTCTTGTCGATGGAAAAGAAAAAAAATATCATGAAAACAATGCATGGAGGTCCGTGATCATTTTCCTCTCCATCTCTCTCTCCCTCCCTCACACAAGGCGAGAATTTCGTAGAATTGCAGACAATTGCCAGTGAGTTCAACCTTCTTTCCATCAGTTTTTTTTTTCTGGCACCATGGTGCCAAACTCCACTATCGTGGCAGAGTCACACTGGTTTAAATTTGGAGGGACCATCTTCCATTCTCTGCATGGAGCACTGCTACAGTGCAAAAAAACCACCCTGCTTTCCGTGTGAAATTGATGCACGCCTTCAGCTAATTCCCAGGTGCCAACAATGCATGAGCCGAACACACAAGGCATAATGTATGTGAGTTAAGTAGCTGTGTGTTCGGTTGACGTAGTGGCGTAGTGGCATACCGGTTCCAAGGCACTTCAATTAAGAGAGCTGGCGGGACACGACTGAAGGTGTTATTTTTTTACGAATTTTTGCATAAGTGAGCTCTTTGTCCGTTGTAAAATGGAGAAAATGATTGCCAGTGTGTGGGGGAGAACCTAACTTACAAAATCTTCAGCTTACACCCCGGAGTCAGAACTGCCAAAAATTGGCAGCGGACATTGACACTAAAGCTGGATTAACTTTACATATCTGAAGTGGAATGGCAGAGGGCAAAATAATAGGAATGCCAATTGTTGGAGACAGTTGTTCAAGATGGTGCTCGAGACAGCATACCTAAGTTATATCAGGCTTTTAGATGAGCTTCTCAGTTTTCAGACCCTTTCGTTTGAAGACTTCAGGAAGCCTTTTCAGGCCTACCATATATATATTTGAATCCTGAATTCTGGCCTGACAGGTGTTAGCACTCACTAAGGTAGGAGGCTGTTAAAGCAACCCTTTTAAGAGCTGATTGCATTTTCAGGGAAGCTAAACTCCTTGAAACAATTTTCAGTAAATTTTACTAGAAGGAAAATGGAATTGGCATCTAATTCAAGTCGTTTCATGTTTTTTGGACCTTTGTGGAATTAGTTACAAGTTTTGAAGTTGAAACGCAATAGTTTCTAAAAGTGATCCCTTCCTGAAATGTACAATGTTGGTACATTGAAGAAAGTAAAATGTACCTCTGTGTTAGAGGTCACTTCTAGAGACAGGTCGCTTTTACAGACCCCTACCTTAGCTATAAGTTGAGTTTGGATTGCAATGCAGGAAAATAAAGTAACTACACCTAAAATCGCACAAATAAGCAATTCAGCATGGTTCCCATTATTATATTGGAAAACTTTTTGTGGGGTCCTCTTGTAGTGCATCGGGGATTCTAGATTTTCTTAAAATCCAATTTTTGGACCCCGTATGAATAAACTACAAATTTTCAAAGTGCTGAAAATAGGTGTTTCTAAAAGCGATCATAGACTCTCATGAACAATGGGAGTACATTTTAGGCAAGAATATGTAGTGTGCACTTTTAGGTGTAGTTACCTTATTTGATCTCCAATGCTTGAAGGTTGATGTGAGTTCACCGAAAACCTTTAGGCTTTTCCCCATGCAATGGAAATTGTCCATGTGTTTCAAAAAAACAAAAACAAAAACATTTCAAGGTTAAGATGCAACTAAGGTAGGGGTCTGTAAAAGCGACTTGTCTCTAAAAGTGACCTCTAACACGGAGGTACATTTTACTTTCTTCAATGTACCAACATTGTACATTTCAAGAGGGGTTCACTTTTAGAAACCACTGTGTTTCAACTTCAAAAATTTGTAACTAATTCCACAAAGGTCCAAAAAATATGAAACGACTTGGTTAGATGCCAATTCCATTTTTCTTCCTAGTAAAATTTACTGAAAATTATTTCAAGGAGTTTAGCTTCCCTGAAAATGCAATCAGCTCTTAAAGGGTTGCTTTAACAGCCTCCTACCTTAAGCTTGAGTTAGGGCTGCTCATTTGATTGTGTGGTTCCAGTGTCTGTTTGCTGTGTTGGCCAGCAGCAGGCTTTTGCTCTGCTTCTTCATCTCATTGGAATAAAACTGACTGTCCCTACAGTCTATAAAAACAAAAAGACACTCCTAGGAGCACATCTGCATTTTAACCCTAGACCGCCCATGGCCGATTTGGGTGAAAAACAGTGTAGTTTTTGAAGTGCTATAAATCTAAATGTGACTAAGTTATACAGATCTTAACCGTACAATCATGTAGTACACATGTTGTAGATGTCATGGATCAAATTTGAAGTCATTTGACCGCATAGATTGCAAGATTAGAATGTTTTAGTGTTGAAAAAGAATGCTGAAATTTTCCTGAAAACACATTTAGAGGCCAAATTTGATCTCTAAACCTAATCAAATGAAAAACTTTAAACTACAAAGTGATTCAAAACCAACACGCAAATGCATTGGTGAAAAAAATTTCATTCAATTGATTCAATGTGTTTGCAAATGACTTGCAAATGTCAAAAATAGGCAAGAAAAGTTGCAAAAAACACATCTACAGCTGAACCTCCTTCTAATAGAATGCTTCTCAGTCATTGACAACTTCTTCGACTGATGTGAAATTTTAGCCACACTAACTAGACTAGTATGCGCTACTTCCCCCAAAATTTTTATTGAAATCAGACACTATATGAGGAAGATACAAGCCGCCAAAGTTCATTGTAGTTGCAAAATGACGGGATTTTGAATTTTGAATTGCTCCCAAACATTCAAAACGACTTGTATTGACATGAAAATTTCACCACAATAAGTATACTTCAAGGGGATTTTAACCCACCAAATTTTATTGAAATCGAACATTGGATGAAGGAGATACAAGCCCCCGAAGTTGCAGCCATGAAGTGCACTTTGGTGAATCAAATTGAGCTTGTGAACTTCGATTGGCTTTCATAAAATCATTACTTATTATATTGATTTGAAAATTTTACCACACAAACTAGAAGAAAAGGTTCAAATTCTCCAACAAGTTTTACTGCATTTGGACATCGGATGCAAAAGTTACAGTACTTTGAATTTAACTTAAAACTATGTGAAGACACTTTCTGTCCTCTTGGGCGGTCTAGGGTTAAGGAAACAGTAAACCTTCCTTATTCTTGTTTCATTGGGGAATTTGTGGAATATAGATGACAACAAAGTTTCAATTTGTAGATGTATTTCTGGAGTACCCATAGCTTGAAAACAACCTCACTAGTAAATTAATTAATCTCTAAAGGCCCAAACTGTGTTTTTTTGGCAACATAGCAATTTTTGGCAATTCACTACAAATAGAATTTTTTTTTTAGTTTGAAATTTTCACATAACATGAGGCGTAGCTTTAAGGTCCAACAATTTTCATAACTTAAATTGAATACATGGTTTAAAAGTTATTGTATGATATGTGATTTTCATCTATCTGCACGCAACCCAGTAGCTCAAAAAATCCTTTAAATTTTTATTTTTTAAAATAAAAAATTGAAATTGGTTTCCTAGATTTAAGTATACGTGGAAAGCATTGAATTATTCTATTTTGATTCATGAGATGAAAGTTACAAGGGTTTATAGTTTGAGGGCAGTTATGGATTCTCTACTCTAAAACTAACCTTTGAAGTCCTTGGTTTAATTCAATTTTCAATATTTTTGGAAAAAGAAAAGAAAAATTGTAGGTTGTAGATTGTTCATTTCAGCATTACAATCACTTGGATTGACATTTTTCAAGTCCATAACAAAATTCTCATCAATTTAGTATTTTAAATTATTCTCTATTTCTTTCTACTAACTATATTTTTCCTATATATTGTACAATTTCAAATGATCTCAAAATTTTCAAGCATGTAGCCAACTTGCCTTGAAGAATGAATCCAAAGAGGCTTAACCAACATGGACATCTTTTTATACAAATGTGACCTTGTGAAGTGCAACTATTTGTTTTTCTACAGTGAAAAAAAAAATTGTCATTTCAAAAGCTAATATCTTGCAATCAGCAGAGTGGAAATTTCTGAAAAATTTTCCACATCTTCTCAAACCAGCATACTACAAGATCCTATAGCTACATGTGTCCAAAAATGTTTTGTTTAAAAAATTTAGTAGCTGTACTAGAAATGTTAGTTTTGGAGCGTTTTTGGTGAAAACATAGTCAAAGAACTTAAGGGGGGTAATCCAAGGTAAAATTTGATTACCGATGGACATTTTTGCATGGCTCGTTTTTTTGAGTAGAAACCTACTCAAACTTCCTCATATTCATGATAGATGTAGCTAAAGGACTAGAACATGTTTCATGCAAAAATTGTCAAGACTTACCATTTTATATTCCATTGAGCAAAATGCCAAAATAATATATGATTTTTTATTCTATGGCACAAAATTGTATCTGTTAGCATGGGGTACGTTTTCACATCTAATCTGAAGATTTTAAAAAGACCTGTTCAAAATTGACCTCAAACTTAAACAATACCCATGTGGATATTTAGAACCACACTCTTGCAATATAGCATTACAAAAATCTGAGCCTTCAAGAAGGTCACCAGAGGACTATTCCTAAAGCTGTGACAATGAATTGCAAGCTTGAGTTTTAAATATTAAAAAGTAGTAATAAAAAAATCAATTTAGTTTTTAAAATATAACAATGATAAATATTATCTGATGTGTCAACAGTAATGCCACGTCAAGTTGTTGAAGTGGCAAGGTTCCTAATCATTTCAATATAATTTTTTTTCCATTCTTAAAAAAAATTCAAAAATATTTGTCATTTCATAACATTCAAGAGCCTTCAGAGAGGCTGCCTTTGCTTCTCTGAAGTCCTCATCCACGAAATGCATCCACATATTATTAATGTAAGCTTCAGGACCGAGACAATGGCAGTACATTTATGGTGCGATCTTTTTTTTGGGCTAATTCTAGGACAAAGTATACAAACAAATAATTATAAAATAAATGGTCTGTCAAAACCCAAAGAATTCATTGAGTATTCTACCAAAGAAATCTAACCATTAGCCATCAATAATTTATTTTGATTGTTTTCGATGAAAAGAGAAACTCTTTATGTAAACTTGGGGTGGTAGGAGATAGAACAACCCATGTGGGATATGTAATTTAGAGTTTGTAATTTCTCAACCGCTCATAATTAAGTCTAAAGTAGAAATTGTGTTAAAATTATAATTTCAGACCTCATTTAGGCATAGTGGAATACCTTTTTTCAAACAAATTTGAACTAAAAAAAGGTGGGGAATAAAGCTAAGTTTCATCTCCAAAAATCCTTTTTAAATTTAGATCTTCCAATCAAAAGTTATGGACAAATTTCAGAGAGGATGTATGAAAATGTCAAAAGAAAATCCTTTCAAACCCCTCTATGAAATTTGTCTATAACTTTTGAGTGGAAGATTAAAATCTCAAACGGATTTTTGGAGATGAAATTTAACTTGATTATAAAACTTATTTTAGTTCAAAGTATTTTGGAAAAAGTTATTTTACTATGCCTAAATGAGGTCTGAAATTATAGTTTTAACACAATTCCTACTTTAGACTTAATTATGAGCGGTTGAGAAATTACAAACTCTAAATTACATATCCCACATGGGTTGTTCTACCTCCTACCACCCCATATGTATATAAATAATTGTCTTCTATTTCCGAATCACTGAGCATGAATGGCTTACAAAACATTGTGATAGTCTTCAAATAGTGAAATTTCTGACCACAATGAATTGATTGGTTTAAAGCTATTTTTTTTTGTATTCCTTGAATTGGGGGTGTTCAATTTCCCAGTAACCTGATTGTGCAGTCATGACCTTGGCACTGAGCAGAAGTCTGACATTATTGACGCGTGGCTTATTAGCTAATGTTGGGTGTGGAATATTCCACACCATTTCATCCTTTGGATGAAATGATGTGGAATATACCACATCATTCCGTCAGAGGGAAGGCAGCTGCTCTCACAGCTCTTGAATGTTATGTTCATTAAACTGTCCCTCACAATGTAGGCCTTGCAGTTTGCTGATTTTTTTGGGGTGTGTGGAGAGTGGGGTTCTCACCGATGTTCCTTTGTTATTCAAAAACTAACGGTCCTTTGCAGGGCTCAGATTTTTTGTAATGGTTGGTATCCCCAAACTCCATTCTTTTAGTGGATTTGTAATTCCCCTGTAAAGATTTACACCCATTGCCAAGAAATAAAAATGGATATAGTATTGAGATTCAACCTAGAATTGTCATTTGTGAATAACTGAGATTTGGATTACAATGGAAAGATTTGTGTCCACAATAAAAGTTTTTAGTGATGAGAATAGCTTGAGGTAGTGGCCACAATATTAGGTGCTTCTCTCTTGTAGGTGTAAAGCCATCAAAGAAAGTGGCAACATTAGGGCTTCAATGTTGTGACCATTTTCAGTGTGAATGATGGAAATCTTACTTTTTGTTGGGTTTTTTGTGACCTAAGGACTCTTTTGGTCTATTTGGTTCCACACTTCAATTTTTTTTTAACTCTTGTAGAAAAATTATAAGTTTTATTTGCTCTTATTTTTTCATGTTTGCCTATTTGTGAAATAAAGATAAAAAATGAAAACTTTAATCATCTTACTGGGGCAAGGCAATGGGATCATCTACCTTACAATCTTGAATATGGATCATCATGCTACACTTCCACGTGCTAGTATAATGGGCCAAAGATACTAAAAAACAAAGCAGACATCAATTTTTCACAAGTCAACGTAACTAATTGGTGACTCATTGTATCTATGTATTATTGAGTGCCCTCCAATACTACATATGAAGCTCCAAGTGTTTTTTTTAATCCTTTAAGGATTAAAACTAATCCCTAAAGGATTAAAAAAGAACTTGGAGCTTTTTGTGAACTTTGACAACCCCTATCGAATTCATAATTTAAAAATTTTGCATTAAATTTTTAGGATGGATACTAATCATCCTAATTTACATGTGAAGCTTTGTTTTACATCATTTCAATAAATATTGCAAAACTTAAAAGAATTTTCTCTATGTCTATATCAAATCAAGTAAGCAAAAAATATATTCTAAAAAAATTAAATAATAATGAAGTGAAAGTTATGAAGAGTTTTATTCTACATGCAATGAAGGTACTAGATAAAGCATTTAAAGTTGTCTTTTGCACTCAATTTAAAAGAGTTCAAATAAAAACAAAAATAAAGGATATTTGTTGTTTATTAGAATATTCTTACTATTTGAATAAACATTTCTCAATTTTTCATAAAAATTATTAGCAACTTAGTGTCTTCTTTCAATCTATACCACCTTTTTATTTATATTTTTTTAAAAGTTGAGTTTGAAAGTTTTTTCATATATTTTCAAACCATTTTCCAACATATTGACTAAACCTTCCAAGTCCTAGGACATATGCATTTTTTCTTTTAAATGTTGAAAGACAAAGTTCACCTTTTAGAAGGGCTAGAAAAAATACATTTGAAGTTTAGGCACATTGAACTTGCAGTTGGTGAGGATATTCACCCTAAAATTTTAAAATGATGCATTTGAGCAAGTTAAGCAAAAGATCCTATAGTTGGATTCATTAAAAAAAAATATGATGAAGATTTTAGATTTTTATTAATTGGAGATGAGTATTTTGAAGCATTTTTGGGGCTCTAGACATGAAAATAACTTAGAGATTAATCCTTAAAGGACGGGCTAGTGATTGTGGAAATCATCCCTATTGATATTGTGTGAAGCATTGGCTTAAAAAAATACAAAAGCACTCATTGGAAGTCAAACTACTATACAAGACCTCCCCTTTTCATACAAATTTTTGTGGATGAATAGTTGCACTTATGTCCTATATAGAAGGATTCTTTGTAATCAAACAAAAAGCGGCCACACTGTCCTTTAAGGATTAAAAGATGCCATTAGAACTTTGTTTAAGACTTGATGCTTTGATAAGAATTTTGAATCAACATGTTTAAGTTTTCTTTGACATCATATCACACCTACTCTTACTCCTTCACTTTCATTCTCTTCACGCAATCGCATGAAAGTAATTGATGAAGTTTAAGTTTGCCGATGACTTATTGAAAGATTCTAAAACGTCTATAGTGGGACCACCTATTCCCAATCAAAGAGTCATACCCAACCTGTAGGATGCAGTTATTTCCAACCAAGGTAGGGACAAATTTCCAACCTAAGCTTTTTTTCCTTTTGAAGTTTGGGACTAATAAGGTCATGACACATGTCCTAAAGTAGTGAGCAAGAAAATAGGAAGTAGTGAGCAAGAAAGTAGTTGTTGAATGATTGGAATGAGAAGAGCCTAGACATTTGCTATGGATTTAGAGCACTTTTGGGCTTCCTAAATTTATAATAATTTCAATTTTAGAAATAATATTACTAAAAATTTGTGGTCCCCATATTTTATATCATTCTACATGAGAAAAATTTGCATTGCCTCATAATGCTCATGATCTTTCCCATAATCGCTTAATCGATCAGGTATGCATGGTTCTAACTTATAACCTTATTATTTTGCCAAATTTTCACGCACATGCAAGATGTTGGTGAGCATGAATCCAGCCCTGATTGTGGGAATTCCAAGATCACTCCATGTGTTGCGTTGACAATACACTGGAGTACTTGAACGGCGAATACTGATAAAATAATCAAGGCAACCCACCCACATCATTCATTCATTGCCAAAGTTGAGAAAATATTTAACAGGTCTTAAACTAGTCACTTTCAACCGACTCCAATTGACCCCTTTTAAGAGGTTGTGTATGTTAGACACAAGTGTCTCTTTTGAGCTCATTGTCATTGTCATTGTCATTGTGTGACAAACTGTCACAATGAGCTCAAAACTCCTTATTAATTTTTTTCTTCTTATTTACAGCCCTCCCCCAGCCCTCTCCTCCCCCCTCCCCAAACACCCCCAAACATTTTTAATTTAAATAATTTTAAATAAACTTTTTCCTGAACCTCCCCCTCTTTGTAGTTTTCAGAATCAGGTTCTCTTACAATCAATATGGAATATGTGTTTCCCAAGTACGTATCCCTATCTGTATCGTATGTATATTATATATATATATATATATATATATATAAAAGTGCATATTCGTATCCGTATCTATATCCGAGTTTTTTTTTGAAATCAACAGTTGTGGGGGGTTGTAATTTTTTTTTCTAAAAAATCAATGGCTCTTGTTTTTTACAAGGGAGGGGGCTGTTAATTAATGGCCAAATGGATGGTTCACTCTTTTCGGTACATTGTTTCTAGTGTTCTTGCATTTTAACAAAGAACATTGGTATATTTGGAAAAACACCAAACTTCAAATTTGATGGCAAAGTAATGGAAGAAATTTACTGATTAAAAAAAAAATAACATTGCAAAATTTGTGCCTATGAGAAGGGGTTGTATTGCGTGTTTTCCATGCCTGTCGCTCAAGGGTTTATGGTAGGCATAGGGTACCCCTCAGCAATGGCTACTATGTCAGGTGGGCAACAAGTTGAACCGGTTACAATCAATTAGGGTACGTCCTACAGAGTAAAGCACTTCCTTCTTGAGAATTTCACACAATTTTCGAACTAAGAAGGAATACAATTCCCATCTTGGTTGGCCTAATGTGTTTGAGTCTAATATTGACAGGATTAGCATTTTTTCTTTGGGTTTTCTTGAGAATTTTGCACCGTTTTTGAAAATAAGATATGAAACTAATGATCAAGGTTGTCTTGGTTGTCGCAACTTGAATTTCACTGGTACAGATAGTAGTAGTCGTTTCTAGATTGTCTCGAGATTTGTGACCAAATTTGGAGAGAAACAATAATAGCATTCTTTCTTTGAATTTTCATGAAAATTTTGCATCATTTCTAAAATGAGACTTGATGCTAATGATCGAGGTGTAGTTGGGCTTGTTTGTTGTTATCAAAATTTGAGTCCATGCCATGGAGTTAAACACTATGTTGTTCATTTGGATCGAGAGGACCGTCATATGTAACTTGAGTTAAAAATTAATCCTAATTGTATGATATCACCCCACCCAAACTTGATACATGATTAGCGTGGGAAAAAGAATGGCATTGAGCAAAGTCATACAAGCCAAAATTGAATGCCAAGGATTACTCAAGCACTGTCTACTAATTGAAGGATTGTTTGCAGCAGGTTTTTGCCAACCATTTACAGCGAACTACCGCCAATTGCAGAAGCTCCATTTGAGTTGCATGGTGCCTCCAAAGGACCGCTCACAAAGGGCTTTTGCCAATTACAAAAGTTTTAGTGGAGCTTCGTAGCGCCTCTAAAGGATTGCTCATAGCAGGCTTTTATTAATTGCAAAAGCTCCATCACAATTGCATAGTGCCTCCGAAGGATCATTCACAGTGGGCTTCTGCAAATTGCAGAAGCTCCTATGGAGCTCCATAGCACCTCTTAAGGATTGCTCACAACAAACTTTTGCCAATTGTAGAAGCTCCACTGCCGAGCTCTATAGCAACGTTAGGCACCTTAAACCTAATTCTTACAATTTACTTCCCCACTAGAGCTTGATCCCTTTACAATGATCTGTACAAGGGAAGGAGGTGGCTACCTTGTACAATTACACAAGCCAAAATTGGATATTGATTACTTGAATGTTGTAGATCAAAAAATTGCTCACGACACAAGTACTACCAATGTAGGAGCACCTCCAGAGTTGCGCAACATCAACCATCATGTTGTCTACATTGGCGTGTTTCAAAGCACCATGATTGTGCCATTCAAATTGAGCGAATTTTTTGATAATGAGGCGCACTTGTCTCGCCAAGGATGTTTTCAATCAATACTTGACCAACAATTGATGCAAATGTGGCAGATCCGATGCTTGCAATGTTTTTGTTTTTTCTTCTTCAACTTGGTATAGTACAAATTTTATACTCTTGAGGCCCATGACCCATCTCTACTCACAGATTTCTTGTAGGAATACAAATCCCTTGAATCCAGTTTTGAATGTAAACTTGTATGGCACACTTGTAAGCACTTGTTGTATAAAAATATCAACTCCAAAAAATGTGTTCAAGAGTTACCAAATGGTGATTTTACAACAATGATGCTCATAATATATTGGAATGAATTTTGTGTGTCATTCTTAGAACCTCTTTTTAAAGTTAAGTGAAGATTTATTAAAATAAAAAGATTGAATGATTGAAGTCAATGGTGCAGTTTGATACCAAAAAAACAATGTTTTAAGATTAAGAGGACTACTAACTGATTCAGTTTTGCAATTGTGTGCTTTGAATATGACATTGACAGTAGAACATCGCCACCATGGGATAGCCAAATTTTCATGGGATTGTCTACATGGTGGGCTTCAAGTAGCTGGTGCACCCAATAAACAAGGAGCCAAGCAGCGTGAACTAGTGTTGAGGGACAATGAAGCTTTGAAGGACTGCATCCGAAGTTGCTATAGGTTATATAATTTACAAATTTGTTGGCAAACACGTATTTGTTGGCAAAATCAAGACAATTTTGGACTTGGTGAAAACTTCCTTGCGCACCAAGAACTGAGATACAAGAGACATTATTTGCCGCACCTAAGTTACAAAAACAAGGTTCTAGCTTCACGGTAGGGTGCAAAGGAGGTATATCCTTGACTTTGTCTTTCGAGCCTAGTATACAAGGTGGGGTGGCAATTCTCTTACCATGACCTCCTTGCTTTAGCAAATCATAAGAAAACATACATACCATAGAAGGTTCAATAGTAGTGTGTATCCCTAAAACTCCCCAAAAGCCAGAATGTGGATTTTAGATGACATTCAAAACTTGTTGGAGGATGTAAAACAACAAGTTTCACCCAATTTGTTTTTGGATGGTCCACTTGCTCTTTTTTATGTTAGGCATATTTTTGTATGACTTTAACCTTATAACGTTATGTTGGCTAATGCATAACTTCGTAAGAATTTATTACATGGAAGAATTCATTTTTATCATTTTTTTTAGAGATACTTGAACACATTTTTTAAGATAGTGTTCAATATTATCTTGTGGTATTTTTTACTTTTCTACACAAGGAAATGTTTGATCCATGGATCACTATATAGTGTAGTTTGACATCCTTTAGGTCATGTCTAAAGTGATATGAATTTGAGCCATGAAAATGACCTTTTTGAATTTGAGCCCAAGTAATGAAACAAAGTCAATGAAGTGCATTTTCACTCCAACTTGAACATTACCAGAATATCCGAAATTAAATATTTTATTGCATTTTGAACTTTTGGCCTAATACCATGGTTTGCTAATATTTTTATTAAAGGAATACACGTTAAATATATTTTTTCCGTGATTTTCTAAACTATTATATACATCTATAGAGAAGTTTCCTAATTTTTCAAGAATATTTTGTATTTGATATGAATTTTCTTTTCATTTTCCTTAAAATATTCAAAGTAATTTTTTAATTTTCACAAAAAAGAACTAAAATTTACATAAATTATAGAAACTATATGATTTCATCTATAAAAAATAAATATACAACATTTCAATCACAAATAGTAAACAATGAGCACATATCCCTTGAAGGATTGTGATATCTAATTCTGGCCTCATATTTTTTTGAGCCAATTTAACTAGTCATTTTAAAACTATTTTTTTATTCAATTTGATTTATTTATTTGACTAACATATATAATGCTCTTTATTGATTTAATGACACAAAATATAATTTCATCTAAATTTGTATATTTTTATAATATGATCAATTGAATTCTTCCTTCAAAACATAAAATCCTTCTTTCTTGAGGGATTAATGTTTGAATCCACAGTCTATTTGGCAACTTCTAGCTCCTTGCTCTAGATCTAAATTTCATCAATGAAAACAATATTTTTTTAATTTGACCCCAACTAATGAAATGAAGTCAATCAAGTGTTTTTTATAATTCAATTTTAAATTTAGTTTTTTTTTCAAAAATGAATACATTATTACAATTTGAATTTGGTCAATAACCATAGAGTCTTGATTTTCTAGTCATGGAATGCCACAAATATTTGTTAATATCAAAACAATCCTCTCTATAATATGCAACTATCCTCATTACAATATGCAACTATATTTTTTGAGCTACTTTTGTATTTGGAAATAATTTATATTATTTCTTGAATGTATTAATTTTAAATTAAATCTTCCTAAAATATCTAAAATTTCATGATCTACATAAGATATGTGATTTCATTTTTGAAAAATAAAAAAATCACTTATTATGTCAAAATAGGGCATAATATATAAAGGATTTTAAAGTTTGAGAGAGTGGACACAAGCTCCGCCCTTTCAAGGATCATATTTTAATGTAATATTGTAACCCTTAATCTCTAAAGAAAATAGACCCAAATAACCATTTTAATATAGTTGTAAGAGTAAAAATTCAAATGACCATTTTATGGTTGGCTAGACAACACGGTTAAACTACTTTAGGTTTTTACGCATAGTAAATTGGATGCCCAATGCATTAGTTTATCATAAATGAAGATTTTATAGTTATAAAAATATTATGTGGAAAAAATACAAAGTACTCAATAAAATTAACCCTTAAAAAGCCCATATTAACCTTGTATTCAAATCTCAAAATCTTCTACCTTGTATCTACTCTTTTGCCACTATTTTATTAGTAAAAAAAATTATTTTATTTTTCAGTATTGAGTTCACATGTTTAATATACATCATAAAAATATAATAATTTTTTTTCATTATTTTAAATTATTATAAATTTTTGAAGAAAAAAGTGAAGATAACTTTATACCAAATAGAAAGCATACTTAAAAAATTTGAAATTTTTGGAATAGAAGTACATATGATAATGAAAAGAAATTATTTTTGTACCACTCTATATTTTAAAATGTGGTTATAGATATGCAACGTTATACTCCAATAAAAGTTCAGCTTTAGTTTTGTTTTTTAATTTTCAAGCAAAGCAAAAATTAAAATTTAGAAGGTTCATTCTATTCACTTGAACGAAAAGAATCAGTTTTTGTTTTGTTTTTAAAAGAGATTTTTTCTGACTACTTTGAGAAAAAAATTCAAGAGTTAGAAAAACATTTTATCTTTCAATATTTTTTTTATCTATATAAAACTTCTTATCATTCTATCCCTGATTAAGATGTTTTGGTTAGTCTAGTTTTTTGTTTTGGAGTGAAGCAACTGAGACAATTGTGACATTTTTAATCATCAAGAGTATTTAAATAACAATAAAACAATCATTTTTGACTAGAAGCTCCTAAAAAAGAATAATTTACTTTTAGTTGTAAGCCACCATTTTCAATGTAGTGTATAATAAATTTTGAACATATATAAAACTCAAAATTTTTGAATGATAATATTTATATTTGAGTGCATATTGTATTTTATGTTGACTTGAAATTATAGTTTTAATTGCTAATTAAAGTATCTTGTTCAGTTCCTAATATCTAAAGAGACAAAATGGCCTAAAATTGTTGTTCTTAAGGGTTTGGAAATAAATGACATAGACAACCTTAATGAAGGTAATAGAATACACCAATACAAAGAAGAATGCAATACACCAATTTGTCCTACTAGTAAGGGTGCAAAATCAAAATCAACAACAAAAACACTATCACTACCAAATTACATTTTTGTAGAAATTGGTAACCATAAAGTAATCTTTTAGCTTAACCTAATTTAATTACTTTACAAGGGATGCAATTTTGATAAATTATTGCCACATACATTAATATGACAAATTAGTGTAATCACAATTTACATCATGGATTCATAAAAATGTATTTTGAATTTATTGATACCTTCCAAAGTAAACATCTATTCCTAGCTTCACCATCTTAGTGCTAGTATACACATCCTATATTTGATATGAATGTTAACTTCTTTTTACTACTTTAAAAATGCCATTCCTGGGGCAAAGAGCCACAATAAAAACTTCCCTGTTTTTTTTGCATATTCAACCAAAGGATTTTGCATTGAACTTGTATAAAATGTGTGGAAGTAATTTTAGACACTTCAACCGTACAAATTATTAGATATTGTGTTCAAAGTGAAAGGGAAGTAGTTTTTTGCACCTTGTTTTTTTAGATTTTTTTATACTTTGACTTGGGCCCTTACCTTAAATATGTTATACTCAATTTTTTTTCAATTTAGAATCTAGGAGAAAATCTTTATGGTGGTGAATCTAGTGGTGAGTTGAGTTGAAAATCTAGGAGGATGTTTTTTTTAATTCAAAAATTCATTTAAAAAAATTCACTTAAGAAAATTAAATTGTTAAGTAGTTGTAGGCAAAAGATGGAAAAGGAACTTGAATTGTTAATAGTTCTAAATTAAAATTAAAACATGTCAATTCATAACAATGAAATTGTTGAAGCATGTGATCTACACCCTATGCATCTTTGGAGTTGAATAATTGTAAAAATTGAAATAGAAACAATTTTATATGTTATTTTTTTTGTAATGATGCCCTAATTGTCCCCAAAACAAGAATCTTTATAACTTTCACATCACTAGTCTAATAGAACAATCAAAGCTTTCTATGTAGGCATAAATATATTATATGAGAAAATTTAAAATTTAAAATATTTAGAGTTTCTGCATTTGTTTCTGCATTTGTTGTTTTTTGGTAGTATGGGCTCAAGCGTTTCTGCTTAAGGAGGGCATTACTTTATGTCCTACAAACCAAATGAACTAAAAAAAAATGATATTTCTATAAAATTAGTACATTTTTCACTTACCCCCCAAAACATTTCAATAAAATCTTACATCACAAGAAGTCAAGAACCGACCGCCAATCCTAAAAAAAATCCAATCCAATACCTTGATCCTTCAAGGACCATTGAATGTACCCCGAATCCTACTTCAAACCTCGAAGGTACATCGATCTTTGTGAAAAACAAGCACCTATGCTACGAGAGGGGTGATTATCCTCGAGAGGCTATCCAATGTCAAGGGTTTTCATTCAAGTAGCGTCGGCTACTCAAACTTCCTCATGTGTTGTACGTTGTTTCTTTCCAAGCAAAACCTCAGTCCCTCCCAAGAGCCTATATACAATAAACACATCTTTGCATTTCCGCGTTTTTTTTTAATCCTGAATCTACATGGAACTGAAGTCACCCACCAACATTTTTTCCCCTGCCAACCGACAGTCGCACGAGCCACCAAAGGTTTAAAAATGACATGCCCTCCCCAACTTTGCCACCCCATAGAAAAATCCCTCCTCTCATGTGGAAGCACTTTACTTTGCAAAAGCAAAAGCCATGATCCATGAAACAAAGAGACCCCTGCCCAAGCTATGGATCCTTTTCACAAAACCAGTTTGTTTTGTTTTCATTTTGGAGAAGGAGTCCGGTGTATCTTCAAAATATATTCATGTGATATTTGGATGATACTTGGATGATGCTTTGGTGATATTATATGAAACTAAGGTGATACCTTGGTAAAATTTGTCTGTGGGTCTCAAAAGACAGCAGTAAAAAGGTTATTTTACCACCACCCCTGAAATGAAAATTTCTTCCACAAAAAATAGCCAACTGATCATTTGGCGAAAAATCGTGCCAAATTTTTTATTTTATTTTTTATTTTTTTTCTGCATGGAGCTGAGCTACCGTAGTGGAGCAAGCTCCTCGGTCCGCTGCTTGGCGGTCGGATCTTGCGGCATGTCGGGGATCATGCCAGCTGATGCTTTCACTTGTGCAATTGTCACCTTGTCGTTGACATTACAGAGGATGGAAATTCTCTGGCTGGCTGGCTATGGGCTATGGCTATGGAACGTGGATCCCTCCCCAACAAACCATTCTCCCCACAGTACTGGACTGGAGGACAAGGCTGTACAGTACTGGACCACACCAGGAGTCCACAACTGCCTGGGTCCCAAACCACAGTATTATAATAAGTTTTTTTGTTTTTTTTTCATTTTTAAGAAGTGCCACAGTGGCGATATAAAATGTTATAGCTGTGCTTCAAATTTCAACATTCATCTACGTATTGGATAGAAAAGATCACATAAACACATATTATATGTCTATAATTTGATTTTCATCCACAATCTGGCGATTTCATCCAAGATTTTTTTTATTTTGAAGTGTTTTTGGCAATTTCATCCAATTTTCTTGGCAAAATTTTTGCCATTTTTTAGCAAAATTACTTTTTTAAGTGCAATCTGGCACCAGAAGGCCAAAAAAACACACCCTAATTATAATTAACCCCTAAAAGTCAGAGACTATGTTTTCACCAAAAACGCTTTAAAACTGTCATTTCTAATACATGTACCAAACTTTTGGAAAAATGTAACCGTAGGATCTTGTGTTAAACTAGTTTGAGAAGTTGTGGAAAAAATTTCAGAAATTTCCACCTTGTGGATTGCAAGATAATAGCGTTTGAATTGACAAAAATCCTTTTTTTTGTCCCTGCAAAAATCCGGGCAGCTGCACTTCACAAGGTTACATTTGTATAAAAAAATTTACCAAATGGTGCTGCTGCTTTGGGTTCATTCTTCAAAGCAAGTTGGATACATGCTTGAAAAATTTCAGATCATTTAGAATTGTAAAACATATAGGAAAAAAATAGTAAGTAGAAAGAGGTAGAAAATGTTCAAAACACTAAATTGTTAAGAAATAAAATATGGTATTGAAAAATGTCAATCCCAACAGTTGTAATGTGTAATAAACAATCTACACCTCATTCTTTTATTTTTTTCCAAAAATATTGAAAATTGAGTTAAATAAAGGACTTCAAAGTGTATCTTAGAGTAGAGATTCCATAACTACCCTCAAACTAAAACTCCTCATAACTTTCATCTCATTAATCAAAACGGAATGATTCAAATCTTTCCATGTATATATAAATCTAACGAACCAATTTCAAATTTTTATTTTTAAAAAAAATGATTTTTAAAGAAGTTTTTTTAGCTGTCCGGACTGCCCGCCGAACAATGAAAATGACATATCATGCAATAACTTTTTAACCACGTAGTCAAAAGTAATGAAAATTGTTGGGCCTTCAAGCTAATCCTTGGGCACATCTTATGTGAAAATTTTGAAGAAAAAAAATAAAAATTCCGGTCGTAGTGAGCTGCCCAAAATTGCTATGTTGTCAAAAAACGGTGTTTGGTCCTTTAGGGGTTAAGTTGCAATTGAGGCCATTGGAGCCCCCAATCCGACTCTATCAACAAGGAAGATTGATGGCAATTTTCCCTGTTTAACCCCTAAATGCAATGTCCAAGGCCTTTTGGAAGCTTCTTGGAATTTATTCTAAATTGGATAAATTACATATTAAAGTAGAAGTGATTATTTTTCTAAACTTTTAATTCTTAAAAACTTTGAAATTCAATATTTTTCCTACCTTGAACTGGAATGCCATAAAACAAGGCCAATTCCCCACCCCCCTACCCTTCCTCACTAAGGATGCACGGTTCCAAAGATCTCAACTTAACAAACTAACTAACTAACTTAAGGTATGAATTGTACAAAAAGCCGACATTTTTGATAGGTTTTACCAGTTTGAAAATAATTAAATTGGAGCTAAAGAAATTCAAACTATACTTGTTAGAGATCACCTAGGAAAAGAAATCACAACAGTATCACTTATGGATTGAAAGATTGTAATGTTTGATCATGAGGGTGTTAAAATTGTGAAAGTAATTTGAAGTCTTTCAATCTTTCTTTTTCTTTACATGTCAAATCTAAAAAAATGGTCCCCTAAAAAATATAGAGGTAAAGGGCATAACATGCATAACTCCAACCAATTTACAGCTTCTCAAAATCTACTCTACAAGTTTTTTAAATGAATTTCTAATGTGATTGTTCTCCAAGAACTAGTATATTTGAGGCTCATTTTCAAGAGCCCTCAACACTTAAAAAAAAAAGATTTGCTAGACACCCTTGCACAAAATCTAGAACAAAAAATTATAATCATCTATTTTCAAAATTGGATTTTTGATGCTAAAATCAGACTTCAAAAATAATTTTTCAAAGATATAAACTACTAAAAATTATAAATTGGTAAGGTTTAATATAACTTTAAAGTATTGTCATCACCAAAATTTGGTGCCTTGGATATTCAGGGATTCAAAAATACTAGGAACTTCAAATTGCAATGAATTGTTGCATAGGATGAAATTTTGGGATGAAAACGTGACAGATTTTGTGTTTGCTTTATTCCATGTTTGGCTATATATATAACACCAAACATGGAGAAAAGCAAACACAAAATGTGGAATTCATCCCTTGGTGTTAAGAACTCAAATCAGTTTCAATACACTCATTTCCAAAGAAGGTTAAAATTTTCCTCTTTTCTTAATTCCTCAAAAATCTATGGTAGGAAGGAAAACATGGATTTGAATCTTTTTAGGAAAAAAAATGATGGCTTAACATCTAAAGTTCTTTCATGTTTAAAGGTCCCAAAATTGCTTCAAAATACTTTATCCTCAAAGTAAGGCAAAAATCTCATCTACATTTATTTTCTTTAATAAATCCAACCGTAGGATTCATTAGTTACCTTGATCAAGAACACCATCCTAAAATGTTAGGGTGAATATCCCTACTAAGTGCAAGTTCAATATGCCTAAACATCAAAATGTAGGATTTTCTAGCCCATCTAAAAGGTAAACTTTTGTCTTTCAACATTTAAGGGGAATTTTTATATATATATATATATATATATATATATATATATATATATATATATATAATAATTTTTGAGTTTTAGTCAATGTGTTGAAAAATGAATAGTATATATACAAAAAAAAATTGAACCCTTTGTTTCATACACATCTTTAAGAAAATTATAAAGTGGAAGGTTGTATTGAAAGAAAGAAAGAACTACACCACTGATAACTTTTATAAGATATTGAGAATTATTAATATTAATGTTGAAAATATTTTAGTAAACAACTACACCAAAGATGATATTTAGTGTTGAGTGACATTTAGTGTTTTTACCCCCCTACTAGCTACAACACTAAATCTGAACTTGTCCACAATTAGTGTTAGACTTGAATGTGCCGGGTGCAAACTTCAGAGCCTTGTAACTTTTGCAAAAATTCTTCAAATCAGTAAAATGAGATGTTTTTCGGCATCTACAAAAACTGTAGATGCCGAAAAACATCTCATTTTACTGATTTGAAGATTTTTTGCAAAAGTTACAAGGCTCTGAAGTTTGCAGCCGCCTAGCCCTAATCGGTCCGATTCTGTCTGTGAACAGTGATATTCCGTCTGATATGACAACTCTGGTTCACATTTAGTGTTTCAATTGACATTTAATGTTACTTACTTTCATAGGGTAATTGGCTTTTAGTGTATGCCTTCGTATTTAGTGTACAAGACACTAAATATCATCTTTAGTGTAGTATTTTTGTTTTTGTTTTTCTTTGAAATTTGAATTCAAAAAATGACTTCATATGTCTTTCTACCTTCATTGCCTATAAAATAAAACTCTTTATAATTTTCACCTCTTTATTTGGTATTGAACAATTCAAATGTTTTTGAGTAGGTATCAATCTATAAAATCCAATAAAATTAACAAATCAATCAATTTTTGGAATATATTTTTAGCTTTCCAATTTGGTAATGAAACTAAAAAAAGTATAGTTTTTGCAACATTTATTAGAATGATGTGAAACAAAACTTCAAGCATGTAGATTAGGATAATTAGCATCCATCCTCAAAAATTCATGCAAAAATTCCAAATTATAAAGTCAACAAAGTCTGCTCAAGTTCTCAAAAGTAATCCAAGTGGGCTCTATGGTCTTTTAGAAGTTAAGAAGAATTCAACTATAAGACTTTCATTTTTGTTTGTTTCCGTATTTATTCCATCCATTCATAAACAGATTTAAAACCTTGCACAAAAATCATGAAGTAGTAAGTGACCACGCTAGTCTTATTTCAAAACATATATTTTTTCAATATATTTGGATGAACTTCATCCATTTCATACAACTCCAACAAAGAGCTTTTGAAATCATTTGTATTCCATCTAGTGAATGCTAAGACTCTTAGGGCTTAATTTTTTGATTAATTCAATTGTAAAATCTTAGCTAAATTTATGAAATAAAAATCTCCAAAATTTTCAAGATTACTATGCATAAATTTCAAATTTCAAAAACTTGTTTTCTCTAGTCCTTTCTAAAGTGAAATTATTGTGTTTCTAACGTTTTTACAAGTACAAGGAGGTATAAGATGAAAGAAAAATAAAGTACTAATAATTTTGACTTGTAATTGAGAGGCCAATTTTAATGATTTAGTAAGTAAGAAATAGCATATGCTTTTGTTTTAAATTTTGTAAATTGAATTCAAAAAATGACTCTAAAAGTATTTTTACTAAAATTACTTACAAAACAAAAATCTTCATAACATTCATCTTGTTACCCCCTAAAGGTCCAAGGTAGATTTGGAGCAGAAATTGTAAAAAATTGCTACTTGTAGAATGAGAAAAAATTAGAAAAAAAAATCTTTCAAAATTCAATTGTACAAATTTTTACTAGACTACTATGGAAAAGTGTGGGAATTTTCTTAGAAACTTTTATTGTACGGATTGAAAGGTTATCACTAGAAGAAAATGAGGGTTTTTGCGACTACAATGAACAATTAGTTTTCGTGTTGCATCAAATATTTATGATTGGTGAAAATTTAGAGACTCGTAGTCGATATAGACAAGTCACATGTGGATTTTGTAGTCACGAAAAACGAAGGGGTTGTTTCTCATCTGGCGGTCTACTTGGGACTTTGTCAATGATACTCTACTGACATGGTTGTTTACATCGTACTTGCTGCCACGTGAGGTCAGTTGCTCAATTGATGAGTTGTACGACCTATTGGCAACTTGTTTGCGACTAATGTATGGTTCAATTGCAACTCATTTGTGACTCGTTTGTTACTCATTTGTGACTTGTTTGTGACTTGTTTGCAACTTGTTTGTGGTTTATTTGCAACTTGTTTGTGGCTTATTTGCAACTTGTAGACTTTTTAGATTTTGAAATCTACAAAATGTAGAAATCTATATAGTATAGAAATTTTAGAATTCTAGTTACATAATTCATTAAATAATAGTACAACAACTTATGAGTCTTGTATGTCCGACCTAATGGTACTCTTGATGATTGATATAAGAGATTTCAAAAATGACCATGTAAACAACTAAGAAACAACTACAAAAAGTCTATTGTTATTTTACAGTTGTTGTCGTTTCCTAGTCGTTTTTTGCAACTGCAAATCAATGTGTTGGATTTGACAAAGTACGGACTAGTCCAAATCGACAACTATGTTGAATATCAGATAGAGAATAGTTCACATTCATTCTAAAATTTGAACTTTGTTATAATTGTCATAATCCTACAATCATCTACGACTATTTTGCAACTAAAACAATGTACTGATGATGTAAAACAATGACGCAAAATAGTGAAGCAAAATAGTGAAGCAAAATTTTGTGCAAATAGAGAGGGCTACAGTTGCAAGATAGTTGTATAGGTCACTTAGCTGCATTTTAGCTAGTTGTGATGGATATGATTCTCTTCTAGTATATAGTGTTTAAAGTTAGGAAAAAAATGTTTTCTTTACGACCTTGCATGATAGGGCCAATAGATTTTAGTTCCTCCTAAAGTGAGATTCATACACTACACATGGTTATTTTGTATATGCTACCTGAAGTTGCACTAGTTGCTCCAAAAGGTTTAGGGTTTAGGTGCCACATCAAGTCTGTACTCTCAAGAGCATTCCCACAATAGACTATAAGCTAGATTTGCTAAAAATTTACTCTTCCAATAGTTTTTTAAAATATGAATGTTTTTTGATCCATGCAGATGTGACAATGCTTCAATTCTAAGCTCACCAACTATGCACTTCAAGGACTTTTCAAGGTTTCAAATTTTTCATAATGATGTTTAGTAATTATAACTCATATACATGTCATCAGTTTTAATAAATTAAACCCCAAAAGGACCAAGGCCTCTATTCCATCAAAAAATATTCAAAATTGCCATTTCTAAGAGCAAAAAACTTTTAAAAAACTACTTTTTTTGCATATTTAACTATCCGATCTTATACAAGACTAGTTAAAAATAAATAGAAGAATTTTCAAAAATTTTGACAGCATAGATTCCAAGATATTTGTATTTGAAGTGAAGAAAACAAGTTTTTTTGCACCTTGCTCAAGTGACTAGATTTTTTGGCTTTAAATCTTCTTAACTTAAATTTTTTTGTACTATTGATTTTGATTTTCTAAGTTTTTATGTTGAATAGTTGAAATGAGAATCTAAAAATAAATTCAAGAAAAAAAAAACTTTATTTTTATTCATTAAAAAATTATTAAGTAGAAGTAGGAAAAAATTGAAGGAAAAAATAAACCATTAATAGCTCTAAGATGGAATTGAAATATAATAATTTCAATGGTGAGATTGTTCTAGCAAAAAAATCTAACCCTATCTAACAATTGTTTTTGAAAAATTGTAAGAATCGCATTCTAAAATGCATTCTATAAGTTATTTTTTCAAAAAGATGCTTAGATTGCACAAAAAATAAAATTGTTCATAATTTTCTCATATCTAGCCCAAATAGAATGAATCAAAGTTTTAAATGTAGTTTAAAATATAATATTTTAGAAATTAAACTTAAAAATATTATTTTGACTTTTTGTGATTGTTTTTTATTACCCACCAACCTCCATTTTGGGCTTATTGTCTTGTAGCTTTTTCTTCCAAGCATCGATTGAAATAAAAAATATTAATCTATGAAGCTCTCTCAAAGCTGCACATCCTCAAAAAGTTTCAAAAACATTCATTACAAGAAACACAAATTTGAACTTTGTTTTCTAGATTTTCATATATGTGGAAAGCTTTGAATCTTTCTATTTTAATTAACAAGATGAAAGTTATGAGGAGTTTTAGTTTGCGGGCAATTATAGAATCTCTATTCTGAATAAAATTTGAAGTCCTTTATTTAACTCAATTTTCAATATTCTTGAAAAAAATAAAAGCATTAGATGTAGATTTTTTATTACAACATTACACCATTGGTATTGACATTTTTCAATTCCATAACTAAATTCTTAACAATTTAGTATTTTAAATCATATTCTACGTCTTTCTGCTTACTATATTTTGAAGCATGAATATGAAATATTTTTTATACACATTTTCAACTTATTTTTTCAACACATTATGGGGAATAATAAGTTGTAGGATCTACACATTTTTGTATGAAAAGTATGAAAGATGAAATCTAACCATTTGAAAAGAATTGAAAATACTTCTTTTTTACATTCAAGCAATTTGATCTTGCAAATGGTAAGTTTTATTATTCTGAAATTTTAAAAGGGTGTATTCTAACAAGTTAACTAAAGAATCTTATGGTTGGATTTGTTAATGAATAAATATAATTAAAGATTTTTGCCTTGCTTTGGATTTTAGTACTTTGAAGCAATTTTGGGCCTAAAAATGTCCTCTGTCTTTTAGGAGTGAAATCAATCTATCTACACAAAATATATTTTATGGAATTACTTTTTGTAAACTTTTTATTTTGAGAAGGAAACTTTCACAACTTTCTAGCTATATCATCATGATAAAAATAAAAATTAGTGGTGTGAACCTTCAACTCTTGCTTAAAGTGTTCAAAAGTGAGTTACCAAGTTTTTTAAAAGTTAACTATTTTGGTAGGACATGTGTCCCATTACTTGTATCTAATTGGAGAATGACAAATTTTTATGAAGAAAAATATTTGTTCAATAAGATAAGCATATTTAATTTGGAACCTCCTTACCATTATAGCATGTCAATTTTAGATTCTCCACCAATAAACATTTGACTACTTACTACTTTTTGCATATGGCATTCAAATAAGATAGAAGAGACTATTTAGGAAATTTTGAGTATTTTCAACATATTCATAAGTTTGGTGTTCAACATGTTTTAAACGTAATTACTGAAGTTAGATATTAATACAGATTAGTTGGATTAAAAATAAATTTATTTGTAATGAATGACATAATTATAGTTTTTGTAAATGAATATCTAATGTAAAAAGGAGGTCTTGGGGCACTAAACTGTGTTACCAATTTGATGCTAGGACACCTCTTTTTTATTTGTATATTCACAAATTGTATTCTTTAAGCTATGATGATTTAATATTGCTCAAATTTAGTACATATGAATTATAAATTATCTTTTTTAGATAATTTATTCATTTTTGAAACAAAATTTAGACAAATATATTCATAAATAGAAAAATTGTACTCCGTAACAATTCCATAAAACATAAAACATAAAATCTTAGCATTTAATGGCATAAACAAAGCCTTTTCCCCTGAATGTACAACCATCCACAAAATAATTTAAAATGTATTAAAATGTTCAATTCATCCAATTAATATTAATTGGATAAAACTTCATGAAAAGTTGTCTAATATATCAATAGAAAGGAAAAAAATTCTATCTAAATGGATTATTTAGAACATATATTGTATGTAGAACATATAATCAACATATAATGAACTAAATTACTATCATTTGACCAGAGTTAGACCACATGCGGTCTTGTACACATGTGATTTTGTGGTGTTTAGGATGCAAAAACTCCAAAATTTTATCCTATAAAATATATGTAGTTATTTGTCCCCAATTGTGAAGTAGTCAATTTTGTTTATTTTTATGATTTTTCCTCGCTAATTTGGAATCCTTGATTTCAAAGTATGGATTCCAAAAAAATTTAATTTATTATTATGGACAAATAAAAAATTACTTTAATTTTCCTTGGAATAAGAATTTCACAAGACCGCGTGTGGTCTAACCTTGGCCTTTTTATTTATCATAAATTTTTATATGTTTTTTTCTGGCTTTTTTTCTCTTAAATTTCAAACACTTAGGCCTTATTATTTACTATAATTGTTCTAAAGTGATATTTCTCTCTTATGATTAAACATTAGGGTTAGAGTCAGTCCACATTTCATCTTGTGGATTTCTTACCCCCAAATTATGTAGGAATTTTTGTTTACTCTAAATGATAGAAATTTGGAATTCACATTTGGAACTAGAGACTCTAAATTAGCTATGTGAGATCATGAAATACAAAATTAACCACTCTACAACATGGAACATTTTTTCTTACTTATTTGTTTGTTGAAAAATTTAGAATTTGTGCATCCTTGCTAGTTCCCATAATCGGATGGGAATGGTCTGCCATTAGCCAACAACACTTAGAGCTAGGTTCAATTGAGCACTTGGACCTCTAGGCACTAGAGGCCCAGACGTCTAGGCTGGAGGGTGCTCCACGGTCTAGGCGCTTGCCATTGCACCTGGAAGGTCGGGCCTAAAGCACCCTTTCCATTTCATTTTGCTCCGTTACTGGACACCTCAAGTACCGCAAACTGAGATGTTATCAGATCCAATAAAAGACGCTGAATGACTATAACTTCGTCTACTCCACGTCTCTATCTCATATTGAATTTAAATCGTCCACTGGAGGGTCTGGCCCCTCCAAGTTTACGGTGGCAAAATTCGCGGACTAGAGGCTGGACCTCTGGCTGGACAAAGTTCTAATGTAGCCCTCCCCCACCATCCAGAACTGGAAGTCTAGGCGCTCAATGGAGCCCACCTCTTCCTAGGGTTAGAGCCTACCTCTTCCTAGGGTTAGGGTTGTTGAATCCATTCGAGTTGACCCATGATATTTTTACCTAAAGATGGTCAAATTCCACTTCCACCTATCACTATTTAAGATTTTTTTTGAGCCCTACCAACTATTTTCCTTCCATTCTCATATTCACCTGGGTTTCTTTTTCCCCAGTTCTTTTCTCTATTTTTACTATGAATAGGATTTTTCACCTGTTTCTTCTCTGCTTAAAAAATGAATTCAACCGGTGTTTTTCTCAGTTTCACTGTTTTTTCCCCAAACATTATTGCCACTGAGGTGAGTGAAGTTGAGAGCAACTGAAGCCCAACTGCCCTGCCCCAGTCAGGCAACTGAAGGACCAGCCAGGGCCACAACAGGGCGTGACGGAGGGTCCATCCGGGAGGCACGGGCGACCAGGCTAGAGATGCTAAACTAAGCCGAGCGTAATAATAGAACGTAGACCAGGGTTGTGGGGAAAAGAGGCAACAGGCGAAAAGCGGGCGCACTGGCTGGGGGCGACGGGAACTGCTGCGTTGTCCACGGAGCCCTGCCTGTGTCTTTATAAATGCGTCTCCTCCTCTCACGCCAGTCATGGAACTTCTGATATCCTCCATTCCAGTTCATTCCATTCCATTCCGTTCCAGTCCAGTCAATCCATTTGATTTGATTTCCACACAACACGCATCAGTCCTCATCAATTCATGCTCGTGTTCCTCTAGTGCCCGTGCGCACTCATCAGTTTCCCAGTCGGAGCGAGAGAGAGAGAGAGAGAGAGAGATCGCACTGATTTCGAGCGAACCAGCGGAGCTCTTAACTTGCTGGTGGTGGGGGGAGACTGGGAGTGTGCATGGGATGCATGTGGATGACTGCTGCTGCCGGCACCCGTGGGATGCAGCAACAGTGAGCGTTGAGTTGGGGGCGCCAGCATTGCGGGAACAGCGTGCCTGGGTGGGCGAGCTGCTGCTGCTGCAGCTGCGGCATCCGCGACAGCTGAACGGGTCTTGGTCGGCCTTGATACCACTCGCCGAGTGCGGGCTGTCCCACTCGCGGCCTATGAGCTTCCGCAGTTTGTTGAGTGGCCGGTTCACGCCACACGGGACGGACGCCATAATTCAGCGCTAACTGGTGCCACGTCGGGGTCGATCGCGAGCTCTGCTGTTGTTGGGGCTGCAATCGTGGAGTGAGAGTCTGCACGTATGCACGCACGCAAGCAAGCTTGGTGTTGTCGTTGCTGGTTGGATAGGGAGTGGAGAGGTAGCGAAGAGGTAGCTAGTGTTTGACACAATGGAGATAGGGAGCGCGACGAGGATTGTTAGATAACATTGATTGGGGATATCTTATTGCATGTTTTGGGAGATCGAATTCTGTGTGCTGGGTACGCGCGTGTGGGTGGGGTTTAACTGCGGAAGGTGTGAATTAGGGAAAGGCGTGAGAGGTTTGTGAGCAAGGATCAGATTGGTGTGGTCCCGAATGGCGGCTCACCGACTCTCGTCCCCCCGTCACAATTCCACGGATCTGACCGCGGTGCTCGCGAACGCGAACTCCACGCTCCGAAACGCCAGCCTGCTCACGGCGCTGCTGCAAAACTCCTCCCCGTTGCCTTCCATGTTCGTGGACCACGGGGAGCATCACCGGCCCACGCTGGAGCCCGCTAGCAGCAGCGCTGGCGACGACCAAATCCCCGTCGTGGACCTGGCGCCCCTGCGCTCGCCCGGCGACCCGGCGGCGCGAGCCGCACTCGTGTCCTCCATTGCGGACGCGTGCGAGCGCTTCGGCTTCTTCCAGGTGCTTCATCACGGCATCGATCAGGCGCTGATCGAGCGCTGCGAGCGGGAGGCGCATGAGATGTTCGAGCTGCCGCTGGAAGTCAAGGAGCGCGTGCATCGCCCGCCAGGAACCTCGTTTGGCTATGGGGCCAATACCTGGGTCAATCAAACCGTCATGCACTGGGCTGAAAGCTTCCACATGCAACTGCACCCCACGTCCAACATCCGGGAGTTCTCCGCCAAGCTCTTTTCCGAAGCCGATCCCGCCAAGTTCAGGTACCCCTAATTAAATTCCCCTGTTCTCCCAAATTTCGAAGAGTCTTCAAACCTCCGTAGCAGGTTGATATACTTCGGGAGAGACCACTTTCAGTAGTTAAACCAGACTCTCCTCAAATCAAACTTCTGTCATCCTCGTGCAATTATTCAGAATCGGACGTTGTAGGCTACTATTGATATCAGGGAGCTCCATGTCCATTCAAAGATCAGTGGCCATAGATACTCATCCTTCCACCAAAAGGATGCTCACTGAAGGCCCACTAATTAAGAATAGAGGAGTTTTAGGAGTTGGACACGGAGGCGGGGGTTTAAGAAACGATGGGAATTTCTTATGTCGCTCCGATTCTTCTGTTCTGATTGCTGTTGTTGTTGTTCGTGTCCGTTGCAGTTCCACGGTGGAAGAGTACATGGCGGAGATTGAGAAACTGGCGCGGGAGCTTCTGGAGCTTCTGACGGAGGGTCTGGGATTGGAGCGAGACCGGTTCAATCACTACGTCGAGGACGAGCGCATGATGTCGATGCGGTTCAATCTCTACCCGCCATGTCCGCAACCGGAGCTCGCCATCGGGTTGCGCGCGCACACTGACCCGCATCTGCTCACCATTCTGCACCAGGACGAAGTGGCCGGACTGCAGGTGCAGATCGACGACGAGTGGATCACCGTCAAGCCGCGACCGGATTGCTTCGTCGTCAACGTCGGGGACCTCTTCCAGGTACGCTCCCAATCCCTGTGTTGTCTAGCGCTTTTCGTAACTTCCATATTGGTGCATTTGGGGTACCACTTTCGAAACCCCCAAGTGCGTGAATCGTCGGAAGTGGCCACTTCCATATGCGAAGGAGTGGCAATGAATCATTTGAAGCTTCGAAACAAGCAACAGAATATATCGACAGAACAAATAAACCATACCCTACAATAATCGACTCCTAACTTCCAAACTTGACTTTCCATTTTCAGTTGGCACTCGTGAGTGCCCAACATAAAAATAGGGAGTCAAGTGTAGAAGCTAGCAGTCGATTATTGTAGCTTGCAAAACATATGTAGGGTATGGTTTTATTTGTTCTGTTGAGACATTATGTTGCTTGTTTTGAAGCTTCAAATGGAAGTGGACATTCTTGGCCACCTCGTGCTCTTGCAGGTTGAAATTTTCTTTTTTTATCTTCTTTGGTGGGATTGTAGGCTAAGCTGTTTTCAATTGGGTGCAGGTGTTGAGCAACACAAGGTACAAGAGTGTTTTGCACCGAGCAGCTGTGAATGCAACTTCCAAGCGGTTATCGCTGGCCTGCTTTTTGAACCCGCCTCTGAGTGCGACAGTGGAAGCTCCGCAGGAGCTTATAACAGCCGAGCGGCCTCAGAAGTACCGTCCTTTCACATGGTTGGAGTATCTCTCCAACGCATACAAGTTCCACCCTGCAACAGGTGGTGAGCGGCATGAGAGATTTCTTTTGAGATGAGATGATGCGGCACAAAACTTACTCACCCCACTCACAAACAGGTTTTCTTATCTCATGAGAACCCGCATTTGTGCCTCCATCAATCCCACAAAAAGAGTAAAAGTGGATGGAGACCGTGCCAACTGTGGGTACGTTACGTTCTAGAATGATCAACGCATGCTCGTGACCCTAAAAAAACAATTCAGCTTTAAAGGTTCTGAACAAATGACAAGGACCAAGTGCAAAACCAAATGCAAAACATGATTCGATTGGCCCGAGCCTGGGTTTCATTAATTAGGTTGGAGCTTATCAGAGATCTTCTACAGTACTTGGCTGGAACGAGCTTTCCCAGAAAAGAAAAAAACGTGCAATGGATTCTCCAGAATGATCAGAGTATGTAGCTCAAAAACTTCCACCAACTTGATGGAGTTCACATTGTCCCTTTGGAAATAGTTGTACACATGGTACTATCTAGAGCATTTGTACATTTTTGGAGCTACCATGGTGGAAATTGCGCTTTGGAATCATTCTGTTCAAAGCATTGTGTGGAGGCCTCACTGGAGGCAAAGCCGGGGTGTAAGTTGGGCTGTGGATTAGAAGAAGAAGCGGATCCCTTGTAAGATATATTTTTCTCAAGTGGGCTGTACTGTACATGGACCGAGAATCATCAGCTTGGGTTGATCCCATTTTTTTTGAATAAAAAGCCATCATTGTCCTGGTGTATCATAACTAATTCTTGGCTTGGCTTTTTGTGGTCCGATCCTTGAAACTGTGAAAGGTTGTTACGTGCTTAATCAATTGTGTTCTCAAGAGGTCTGTTCATTGGTGCTGGACCTAAAGTGGAAGCAGAGACTGAGTGCTCTCTTTCCCTGTCTGGATTTCTCAGTAGGCTGCAGTAAAAAGAATTGTATTGATTACTGTACAGTACAGTACAATTGGGGACAAAACAATTTCCAATTTTTGCTGGAGTTTTGTCACAGACTCACATCTGTGTTAAGTTATGATGGTGTTTTTTTTACAACTTTTGAGGACAGACGGATACTCCAATAAAAGGAAATGGAAATGATAAACACAGATTACTAGAAATAGTCAGCCCTGTGTGGTCAAACCTGATTTACAATTTGTTGTTGAATTCATTCATAAGCTCTCATAATAACAAAGTACCATATTTTTCTTTAAAATAAAACTGAAAACGTAAACTTGAAGGAAGATGTGAAATAAGGTAAGGTAGGAGGCTCGAATTTTTGATGGTCATTTACAATCGACCATATAGGGGGTTAAAATCAATCATGACAGTTCTGAAAGTAGCAGATGCTTTTAATATTCAAAAAATGACAATCAACATGCATGATTTTGAAACAATTAAGACCTTAGCATTGGTACTGTTTTAAGCGGAATTTGGTATTCTCCTAGTTCATATTAGAATGAGCATAAAAAACTACAGACTAAGACATAGGGTTTCCAAGGCTTTCCAGAGGGTATGCCTTTTATGACGAGTCATTGGATGTTTTTAGAATAATAAGTGCTTGCTTTTAGGACGTCAGAGAACCAATCAAGACATACGTTGCATTATTTTTTGGATGCAGTTGTCATGAGCAAAGGCATGCTTGCATTTGTCATAACTGTAGCCTAGGAACTCAAATAGCGCCCTACAGCCATGTCTGTTTGAAATTCCCTATTTAATTCAGTTGCACTCAAAAAATTCTTGGAAAATTGTCATTCGAATCCTCTCACTTGTGCATGTCCTGAAATTTTCACAACATCAACAGATGCACACACTTCTGTACAGAGCTCTCTTTCTGCTTAGGTGCACGATTTAAGAGCCTCCTACCTTAGTACGCTCTTACAGCAACCATTTGAGAGTTGATTGCCTTTTCGAGCTGATTGCCACTCCTTGAAATTTTCACTAAATTTTTGTAGGAAGATAAATGGAATTGGCATCTAATCCAAGTCATATTTCTTGAATGTTCATGGAATTAGTTACAAATATTTGAAGTTGAAACGCAGTGGTCACTAAAAATGACCACTTCCTCAAATGTACATTATTGGTACATTGCAGAACAGAAAATGTATGTCTATGTCATAATTACTTTTGGAGCATACTACCTTAGATGTTGTAGAAATTTATTGAAGTGGTATAAGAGAATGCTATTATTAAATTATAAAATGATAAATACCTTGGCAATGGAAACTTACATGATTTAGCAACCAAATCATACAAGAAAACAAACGTTACTGATAAATTTTTAGCACATCAATACGCTTAGAATTAGCAATGACAAAAAACATACATCAATGTTGCATTATAAATACAAAAGAATTTTGGTACTCATCCAATTTTCAAAATATTTTTTATTGTTGTGGATAGTAAATGAAATCGGATTCAATATCACTAGCTCTAGGTAGTAGATAGGAGTTTTGGGCTACAAAGGTGCAATACAAGATCTTGGTGCCCTTGGTCCATTTGGATGCAAATGTCTCCATTTCTTCTTGCTTGTAGTAAAATTGAAAGGATTACTAAAAAGTTATTGATATGCAAATTAAAGAAGTTGCAAAATCCTCTCCTCCTCTATGAAACCATTTTGAATTTCATTTTGGATTTGTAATCAACTCCTTGATTGATGTTGGAATTGCAAATGTGAGCATGTTCCAATTGTCTAGTCCATAGTCATAGATGCAACTGAAAATATAAAAAATGAGTTCTCTATTTCAAATGCTATAACTAATTTTGGTTGGACTATTGTGATGTCTAAGAGATCAATCCCCTACTAAAATTTGAGTACTTGCTTTCAATTCCATTTGCTAATTAGTCAATAGCTAAAAAGACTTGGTTATTACTAATTTGTAAAACGATGGTTGACTCGGGGTTGCATTCAAAAAGACTAGTTGATTTTCTCCAACATATATTGCTTCTACCATGAATGGAAATTATAGCATCTGCACTAGGGGAACAACATAATAGCCAAATTTTGGATGAAAAAAGTACGAGTGATGTTTAGATTTGCCTTCAACTTATCTTTGTTTCTATAAGTAATCAATAATTGGATGGCGGGTGTACCTTTTTACCTTGCAAGGATATTGAGACCAAAAAGTGATTGATAGATGACTTTCTAGATCACTACATAAATGAAGAACACACTTATTGGTTAAACAAAACGAGTTATTTTTAGCAAAGTAGTTTGGTGGTGGCAAGTCTTGCCTTTGCAAAGGTAACACAATTAATCTTCCAAAGACGGGTTGGTCACTATGAAAACTAGCCTTTTCAATACCATGTGAATCATTTGCTTGTAGAACCCTAGAACATGCATTGGAGGTCAAACTATTGTGCAAGACCTCCCCTTTTACACAAAATTTCAAAGATGAACATGTGCACTAAGAGCATCTCCACCGGTTCACTCTAAATGGTCCCTTCGAAGGGTTTCCCATGGCCTTAAGCAAAATAAGGACCCACTAGTTGCAGCCTCTAAATGTTTTCAACGCCGGTCACTGAAAGTTTTTGTCGCCGCACTTGAAGCTCCCGTCCCTCGCACCTTTGACTCCAGGCACGGCACTGACGAGAAGACCAAGTCTCAGCACCTATTTCAATGGCGCCGCGTGGGGGGCGCAGTTCGGGCAGGAGGAGCAGCTGCCCAACAAGCGAGGCACAGCAAGTGGGGTTTTCAACCGAAGCAACACAACTTCGAGCTCAAGCAGGTGGATTTCAAGGCGCTAGAGGCTTCGACAAAAGACAAAGACAAAGTTCTCGCAAAGTTTATTCAATTGTGACTAATGTGCCTAATACCCCCAAGGGGTATTAGTCACATTAGTCACAATTCAACCAATCTCATAAATTGTATGCCTTCAAAGATTGGAAATGGTCCCAAAACTTCCCAACAGTTTCAACTAACCCTAAACAAGCATGCCAACATGTAAATTAAAAAAGTCAATGCCAAATCCATTTTTATTATAATTTGGAGTTAAAACAATCAAAAAATTGTCAAAAATTCAAAAAGTGTCCAATGCTTCTACAAATTGGCATATAGGTGCCTAATATAGTAAGCCACATGTACATAAGTTTTTAGAAAGTTTCATCCGCCCAAGGCAAAGTTATGGCTATGTTTAGTCAATTGTGACTAATGTGACTAATACCCCCAAGGGGTATTAGTCACATTAGTCACAATTCAACCAATCTCATAAATTGTATGCGATAGCGTCGCCGGAAAAGGGCTGGCCCGTACACTGGCAAATCCGCAAAATAATCTTGCATCATACGGTCATGCATGGCCCTTCTAAACCTCTCAACATTAGGTGCTTTACCACAACGAGACCCACCTCGCACACGAGGCACAACATGTTCATCGTTTGTAAACCCTATTCCTTGCACAAAGCTCAACATAGCGTCATCTTCCAAATCATCCTCCCTCATCCTATCTCTAGCAGCAACAAGCCGGGCCCTCCACTCATCCATGATGAATAGTTAGAAAAAACACAACCTCAAAACGTCAAACAATGACTCTCAACCAAGGAGAAACACACTCGGAGCTTGAAGCCAGAACTCAAAAAGAGCTCCTAGTCTGCGCCTCAGTGCCTGTGTTCATCAGGTTTTTTTTCTTCACAGTAGCCCGATGACCGATCACCCACAGCCCAATGACCAATCATCCATCCGGTGCTTGATGGCCTGAGCGGCATTAATGTCACATGCCGTTGCTTTTAGTAAAACCTTGTTTAGCTTGACAAGTCGCACCCAATGCCGAGAGACTGGTGGGTCTCTCTAGCAATGCCGGTCCCGTAGTCCTCCCTGACACACTCCAAATCAGATGTAGCGCGTCGGATTTAGAGGGAACCGGTGGAGATGCTCTAAGTGTCCACGACATCCTTCTAGGGTTAACAAATCGTTGCAATAAATGACAAACTTAATTTCTGCTTTTGTAAACACCCAGACGGTACCTGCAATTCGTTCAAAAATGGGGGCATATAATAACACCAAATTGTGAGTAAACAATGAACACCCAACTGAATTTTTTTGGAGTCGTGCAGACAGACGACTTTTTTGAATCCCAAAGTCCCAAATCCAAAGTGAAAAGTGGCCTTATAAACCCAGGCCTTCGCCAGTATGCAGGTTTGACCCTTCCATGCCACTCTGGCATTGCCACCATGATGGATTATAGTTCCACGTCATCTCTGCTAACTTACCCTCCAAATGCAGCTGCTATGGTGAGGCCAGATGCATAACATTCAATAGCATGCACCGTCACTCCCTTGGTTGCACAGGAGATTGGTGTCAAATACTTTCACACCCAACAGTGCTTCATCAATAGTTGAGTGAACAGGTGGAGGCTCAATTTGATGAATAGTGTGTGTGAAGGAAAAGGCAATGGGCATGAAGGCTAAAGGTATGTGCACCTAAAAGTAATACTCTCTCCTAGTTGCGACACCTATCTAAAGTAGTCCAAGATTTCAAGCATAAAATCTTGAACTATTGTAGGTAAACGTCACAATTAGGAGAATGTCACTTTTAGGTGCATACAACTTTGGGCATGTTTACACTAAATTTTTTGGTTGGAGCCCAAAGAAATGGAGTGTTTTGATTGGAAGATAGCTAAGGGTACCTAGCTTTGGGGTTTAAGGCAACTCTGCCTATGACATGACAACTTTGGACCAGCCTAATGCAGGCCTAGAAATTCATGAAAAGTACATGTGTCTTGTGAAATGTATTGCTCATGAAGTTTTTGGCTTGCATTAGGCTGGTCCAAAATTATGCATGTCATAGGTAGAGTTACCTTATACCAATTAGAACGTGGGTTGTAGCCCAACACTTTCTTAGTGGATGGAAATCCTTGTTGGAATCCTACATGGCCAAAGTGGATAGTGACTTCTTGGATCTAAGGGGAGTGTTTTTTGGGAAGGTCTTGGAGGTACCCAAATCCAAAGGCCAAGAGGAAATTTGGAGAAACTTTTTTCAATCAAACATTTATGTTTCTTGAGTACTTGTTTCTAGGCCATTTGGGGCCTCATTTGGCCAAAAATCATCAAAAAAAGGCTTCTATGGATAACTCTACTTTAAAATTTCAGCGCAAGTGCACAATGGGTCATGATTCAATTCTTTTGGTTTACATCAAATGTTTGGGCCACTACCTACTTATAAGTCCCTTGTTTCAAGCATGGTGCCCCACTTACAATGGTCTCATTTCTTGAACAAGGTACCATTTGTGTTCATGGATTGAAGTCCAAGTTTTTGGGTGCTAACAAGCCCTTACTTTACCAAATGGTATGTGCCCTTTCCATGGATGATGTTTCTAGATGGGCTCCTAGAGACTTACATGCCTCCTTTGGAGATGGTCATTTTATGTGAACAACTATTATTAATTTATTTGATTGTAAAGTGGCACATGACTGACAAAATTTATCATTTATTTAAAGTAAGTTATCAAAATTCATCAGCCACTTTCCAATAGAAATATAAACTAGACTTCTAAGGTAGCTGACCTCTTTCCAATTAGACACCTATTTTCGCTAGCTTTGTATCTGATTAGTTGTGGTTTAGGATGACAGCTCATGTGGTTAGGTGACAATTCACGCAACACAAATGTCAGGGAGGTGTACATTGAAAGCATACAATGATCACAAGATGTACATTGGAAGCAACAATTATCACCTACATCAAAGCATGGTTGATTTTGTAATTAACCTATGGTTGGAAAGAAGGTGACCTATATAAAAAAAATGGATTGAACGGAATCTTTACGGAAAAATTTAAAGGAATTTCTTTTTTAGAAAAAAAAAAAAAAATATGAAATCCTTTTGAAATCTATTTTTGTAATCGGGGAAATTCTTCCCCTCACTATAACCATACTGCATATATGTTGAACTGCTTAATCCCTTAATGCCTCAATCTTTTTTTGAATTTTTGCACATTTTTGCATATATCATTTATCACAGTTTAATGAAATTGATCAATAAGAAAGTTTTTTTCTTTCATGATTCAAGTGTTACATTGGATGAGTGAGAAGTTAGTTGGAAAAAATAGTGCTTCCAAGCCCTCTGTTCATCGTCTAGAATATGGACGTCGGAGCGCTTAAAGATCAAGTGATCGAAAAGAGGTTGGCTACCTTAGTGCAACTAAGGGGTCAGCTATTTTTCAACAAGTTAATGTCATCATATAATTATAATTCTCCTGCAAAATCTCATTCTTTCAACTTTCGACATACGGTATAATTGTACAAAGGATTTGGAGGCGCTTGGAGTAACTTACAGATGGAATTTGGCTTTTCTCAGTTGCACACTTTTATGTATTTAAACAACAGTGAAAATCAAAAGGGCGGATAATTCACTTTCTGCTACTGTAATAGTGGTAGTCACAGCTTGTTCACCGTGATGGTGAACAATGAACATTGAAGTGGTGGCGGCGTAGGGTTGGCTTGCTTTCGACGGAATATTCATAGCGGAACATTGATTGTTCACTCCCAACATCCACCTCCGGAGGTGGATGTTGGGAGTGAACAATCAATGTTCCGCTAAGATTATTCCTTTGTTCTCTTAACTTTCAATTGCATCCGTCCATCTCGCCATTATCCATCCTCCACTGTTCATTCTCAACATTTGATCAAAAAGGGTGGTCACGGCTTGTTCAATATTCGTCACTTCTCATTGGCCCCTCAAAGCACTTTCCATTGTTCATTGTTCACCATCACGGTGAACAAGCTGTGACTACCACTAATAGGTGTCCCCTTGCACAAATTGCAGCGTACCATTATTGCTTATCCACATGAGTCTTTGAGCATATAATATTAAAAAACAACTAGCTAACCAGCAGCCCAATGTAGATCTCAGGATTAAGTTTATTTATTTATTAAGTTGAAGGAAGATATAAGGATTTCAATTTGAAGCAAAAGACATTAGCTTTTATAACTTAACTTAGCAGATCCATTGCAGAATAAAAGTGAATCCTGATTAGTCAGGAATATTGCTCATTTTGGATGCCATGATATGGTACGATTTGCTCTTGTACTTTAAAGTGATAAAATGTGGTGTCCAAGTATTAATACCATATTCGGGTCCCAATTTGCAAGGGTAGTCAAGCACTAAACTTAACCCATTTGGGTCCCATATGTAGTTTGCATCTCCATAAATGGATGAAACGTACAAAATGCGGATAATATTCAGATTAGTAATCCAAATAAGTACACACTCATTTGATAAAGAACAATATTGTCAGAATAATTATTATGTAGCAATTTAAGGATTTCATCCACATAAAATAGGGAATATATTGCCCGAGTATTCTTTCAAAAAAAATTGTATCACTTTTGAACAAATTGTTGTCACCACCCTAATTGTAGCTTGTAGAAAAATGAAATCATGGACTACTTTAGTTTGTGATCTTTCCAATCTAAAATATTCCTAGCCTTTGGAGTAAAAGAGTTTTGTAAGATAACTTTATTTATTTTTATTTTTTTGGCACACATTGAAATTTCATTCAAACTACAAAAAAATGATGCAACACAAACCCACTTGGAGGCAAGACAACTTTGTTTTAAACTCTAATAGCATAACATTGCATAAATAGACAATCAATGGTGATGGTGATAATATTGAATAAGAGCATCCTCAAAGCATCTTCAATCTACACTTTGCAAAGGCATGGCAATAGCAAGTCTCGTGTGGGCCCAAAGAAACTTGTTCCAATGCTAACAACACCTCCCACATTATCTTTGCAAGCATGGCACTTCTTTGTTCTCATATAAAAAAAATTTGCTCTTTCTGGTGCCCTCCAAGTGAAGTAATAAAACCTCTAACAATGTAATTGTACCATCCCAAGCCAATGGGGAGGAGAAAGAGTAGTGAATGGTAAGGGTCAAGTAGTTTAGAGATCCAAGTATTGTTGTAGGATTGAGACACTTGTGTTTGGAAGTGACACAACAACAAAAAGGAGACGTGAACTAACATAGCATATACCATTGCAATGCCTAGTGATCAACATAGGATTGAGGATGCTCTATCTTGACAATGATCCTTGTCATGTTGGAAAGGTATTATGCTTTGCTAGATACATGGAAAGGATTTATCAGTTAATTCAAAAATTGGGAATTGGATGAAAAAACATATTAGACAATTTTTTCCATTGTACAATTCTCCTCATAAGAAAAAGGAGGCATGAGGAGGTCCGTGAGATCCTGGAAAGTGGGGAACACAACCCTAAACAAAAAATAAATTTTAAATCAACAAACTAAAGGGCTTGCACATGACAGTTGAATGAAATGATTCATTTTTTTAAATGGAAAAAATCCTTTATATTCAAACGAATGGGAATTGAGCCATGTCAAATTTATAATGTGACATGGACTTTGTCATGTTAGATAATATTATTAAATTAATTTTAAAATATTTATTATTATTAGAAGCATTTTGGCTAGTAGAGTGTTGGTTCATAGCTTAGGGAATAAAAATGGCCTTCCTATGGCTTCATTTTCTTTCTAATGTTTTAAGGATACAAAGGAATCCTTGCCTCATTGGTTAACAATGTTATCGGTCCTCATGATGTTGGGAAAGTATTCAATTATGCTTTGCTAAAAATTTCATCCATCCCACTAATAACCTCTAAATTGGAAATAGTGCATATACCGCTAAATAGGCTTCATTTATTGATTTTGATCGTCAAGCAAGCAATGTGGGATGGAAGGAGTGGATACAAGCATGGGATTTGAATTCCACATCGCTTGATCAATGATCAAATCAATAAATGGAGTGATTTAATGGTACACGCACCATGTTTGATTTGGAGTTTTTTAGTGAGACAAAGGCAGCAACTTACTTGAGAAAGATTTTTAGGATTGGGATTAGCTGAGGAGTTATATATGGTAGAACCACCCATTACCAACTGGCCATCAATAACCAACTTGTAGGGTGTAGTTATTTCCAACCAAGGCTGGTACAGATTCCACCATAGTTTGAAATGTGATTTTTTCTCTTTTGCAAGGTTGGCACTATAAAGTCATGACACATGTCCTAATTTAGTGAGCAAGAAAGCAAGAAGCAGTGAGTGGGAAAGTAGTTATGGAATGGTCAAAATTGGAAGACTCTATATCCTGGGTATGGGTTGAGGCCAACTTTTGGCTTCCAAAATTCATAATAAATTCTGTTTAAGGAAAAAAATCGTGAAAACTTGGCAATGCCTATCATTTCTATCTTTCTACAAGACTGTAAATTCATATTGCCTTCTATTGCTCCAGAACATACGCAAAATTGCTTAAGTGGTCGACAATGGGTGGCTCTACCATAAGACAATTTTGTTCACTATAGAGGTGCGAATGCAAAGTAAAAAAGTAGGGACCACCCCTGCCTCATTCGTTAACAATGTTATGGGTACCGAACTGAGTGTGAGTGTGGATTGGTGCAGAGCTCAGTTTAAAAGAGCTGCCCCAGTGCTGGGTCAAATGCCAAGTTCTCATATCCAACAACTCTACTCCACCGAGTAGAATTGTAGAGTTGTCTCTCTCTGTAGGTACAAAGCCTAGGACTCAGAAAGTAGCATACTGTACAACCGTACATAATGGTTCATAGCCTGTCACCCACCCCACCCCACACTCTCTAATATCTACTCCGTAATAGATTTAAAAAAATAATAATAATAATCTCGAGTTGGAAACACTTACAAGCTGACAATGCTCTACTGTAGGCAAAATCATTTGTTTTTCAACAAGACTACAATGGCCGTTTTCACCATTCCTACATTAATAAGCTACACAAAAATAGTGAAAGTAGGTTGCCCTCACTAATTTCTTGAGATTTTATGCTATATAAATATTTAATATAAATGTATAAGGGTGCAATATTTTCCATTAAACCCAAAATCATCCATGTGGCATGGATTTACCCACCAATTCATAGTCCGGTTCAGGGTTTGGTTTAGAGAGTCACATGCACCTCTATAAGGACAAGCCATGGATCATGAGGTAACTTTTCTAAATAAAACAACACAAGGGTATGTTTCCACTTGGCCTTAAGGTGGCAGACTTAGTTAAGTTTTGCCACTGTAGTTGGTAGTGTATTGCCAATTGCATGCTTAGGTAGTCATTGCATCTACGTGTCTGGTAATGAGGCGTCGAGATAAGAGTACTATTATGGCTATTACATTAGATGTTTTCCAGTTCCTCTAGAGGGTCATTTTAGGCCTATTCCCAATGCTAGGAACTAGCCATTGTTGTCTATTTTTAATTTTTAATTTTTAATTAAATAAATAATTAATTTTTTCTAATGTGGTAGTAGTTCTGCCACATTAAATTGCTGATTTTGGGCTGATTTGGCACAATTATTGCATTCCGAGCAATTCGGGAACTTGTAGCCCTTTAGGACCCCAAAATCTCATCTAATGAATGCGCAAATCTTTGTGGTCCACCACTTACTAAGTAGCAACTAACAAATAGTTGACTATATTTTTGAAATGTAGATTTGAAAAAAAAATTGTCCGCTCTTACGTACTTGAATTCTCCATCGCTCATTACAAAAGTTTGTTGCCTTATATTAGATAGTTACTTTCTCTTGGTGTACAATTTGCGGACAACATACCACCAAAATGAAGAGAATAAAAATGCACCATCCAAGGGTAATGTAAAAATTGGCCCCTATTTGGTGCCAAGAAAATTTGGTATTTATTCACCTTCCAAAGCTAGTTTGGGGCCTCTAATATAGATTCAAAATTTGCAAATTTTATTATGTGCACTTGCAAATAGGGGTGGGGTGGGGTGTCTAGGAGGGTGGGGGGATAATCAAATCAAATAAACCATTTGGGGGGGGGGGGGGGTCGTCTGGGAGGGGGGATAATAAAATAAAAAATTAATTGAATTAAACTAATAGTTTGAAAACTTGTCCTTCACTATCCACTTAAAAGACAACCTACGGTTTATCCATACATAAAGCCCTCGTGATGAAGCAATATCTTAAATGCCAATCTTTCCAATCCAGACATACTAAATTACCCCCCCCTACACCCAATCTCCCCCCAAAAAATCCTTGAAAATGAATGCAAGGGAGTTGAGAAGCCCACCATGGGGAAGAATGCCGCTTTCATGAAAACTAGTGTGCCCAGGGTTGTCGCCACAGTCAAAAGAAAAGTAAAAATAATTTTTATTTTTTTTAAATAAAAAATTATTCAAAAATCCATAACTTTCATGTATCCTTTCATGAAGGTCCAAACATCATGAAACAAAGTCTGCACACCCCTCCTTGCCGAGGGCTTTTTGATGGTATCAAGCACTTGACCGGGTGAAGCACGGTATAGAAGATCTCACCATAACAAACGAACAAAACAAAACAGACTAACTTAATGGATGGATGCCTATGCAAGCGGTAGAGCGACTGTCAGCCTGAAGAAAATTTTGCTACAACAAGTGCCATCAAAAGTGACACAACAAGCAACAGAACATCCACAAACCCAGGCAAGAAGTAGGAACAATGGTAAGAAATGAAGATGAGACACACAAAAATTAAGAGGAACAAAGAGGATGATGCAATTTTCCTTATGTGAACACTCTTGTGAAATCCAACGTGGACACCGCCAATAAGGTAACTCAGTCTATGACAGGCAAAATGGGAGCCAGCCTATCACAGACATATTTCTTCTAGTAGTGCACATTTGTAAATTGGAATATACTCTATTAGTATAATTTTGCCTGTGATGGGCTAGCTCCCATTTTGCATGTCATAGGCTGAGTTACCTTACTATAAGCAACATTACAGGCATGAATGTTGTCTAAACAATAAAACATCAAATGCAAAAATGGCAGACAAATTTGGATAAGAACCCTGTGAGTATGAATGCTAGTTGTGTAACTTCAACCGCATATTACAAAAAACTCCTTCAAAATCATGCCTTGGTGTAAAACCAAATTAAGGTTCATGCACTAGTGGTCAACCATGCCCAATATCCAACCTACAAGGTGTGTTATTTCCAACTTTAGACTGGAACTCAAGCTTGAAATGTGTGTTTCAGTCATTTTCAAGGTTGGAACTAATATAGTTATAGTAGAACCACCCATAGTCAACTACTTAAGCAATTATGTGCATGTTCTAGAGCATAGTAGAAGGCAATGTAAATTTACTGCCTTGATTTTTCATGATTTTTTTTCTCAAATTCAAATTACTATGAATTTTAGAAGCCAAAAGTTGGCCTCAATCCATATCCAATATATAGAGTTTTCCAATTTTGATAATTCTATAACTACTTTCCTGCTCACTACTTCCTACTTTCTTGCTCACTACATCAAGATATGTGTCATGACATTATAGTGCCAAAGGAGATAAAATCACATTCCAAACTTTGGTTGGAACTTGTTCTAACTTTGGTTGGAAATAGCTACACTCTACAAGTTAGGTATTGATGCCTGGTTGGTAATGGGTGGTTCTACCATATGGCACATTTCCAAAAGTAGTGAGCAAGAAAGTAGAAAATAGTGACCAGAAAAGTAGTTCTTGAATGATTGGAATTGGAAGATTCTAGACACTGGCAACTAGACAAGTGCACTTTTGGGCTCCCAAAATTCACATTAATTTTAATTTTGGGAATAAAATTATGAAAAGGTAGGAATCTCCATATTTCCAATCTTCTTACATGGAAAAAAAATTCATCACCTCATACTTCTCACCATATACTCTAAAATCTCTTAAATAATTGACTATTAGTGCTTCTATCTTACAAACATTTACAGGAGTGTGTTTGAATAAAAAGGTTGGTGCTATCTAAAGCTAGGTGGGAACGGCGAGATGAACTGACCCCTCACTTGTCCCCCCGAAGTCATTCTAAAGGTGCATGTAAAATAAAAGACCCTTGTTGTGTGCCTGATAAATTTGTTCTCTACACCTCTCCTAGCTAATTTGGGGCCGTTGATTGCAAATATAAATCCAAAATGTTGCAAATTTTATCATATGTGACAGAATAAAAAATTCAGCATTTTTCCTCAGGGACCAGCGAGGGGGTCAGTTCACCCCGGACGCATTACAAAACTGAACATACCCTAATTTCACTATTATGTGTACTCGTTTGGCTCTGGCAACCCTTCCGGCCAGGGAGAATTGACCCCCTCATTGCCCCAACCATTGCCCCAACCAAGGATAACTTAAAAAGAAAATCCCCCTATTTTGTGCCGCACTTATTGATAAGTCTTCACCTCTCCAGATAAATTTGGGGCCTCTAATTGCAAATATGAATTCAGAATTTTTAAAAAAAAATCGTAGGTTGCAAATTAAAAAATTCCAGTGTTTGCCCCAGTGGGGCATTGAGGGGGTCAATTCACCCTGGCCCGACCTTCCAGGGTTAAAGTGCTAATTACTAATTTTAGATTTTAGGTCACACGTAAGTTAAAAGTTAACAGGAGAAGAGCTGAGTCAGAAGAGTCATCTCCGTCGGTCTTAACTGAGCCAAACCGAGGATTAATAAGTAGTAAGTTACTTATTATAAACATAAACTTGAGAATCATCCGAACTAAACTGAATGAAAGCCTATATCTCCGTTCCCACGTTCTCGGTGTACTGGGCCCATGTGTTCCCTCCGGCACCTTCGTTGTTCTGTCTGGCCAGTAATACTACGGTTTCATATTATTGGCCTATATTCTGCCTGGTGAGATTCAGTTTGGGGCCAATCCTAGTCGTCCATTTAAGAGCTGAAATTGAATTTGGGGGAGGTGAAGCTTCATGAAGTATTTTATCAGTAATTTTTTTCTTGTAAGGCAAGTGAAATTGGCATCTAACACAAATCGTTTCATAATTTTTGGAGCTATGTGGAATTAGTTATGAAATTTTGAAGTTGACATGGCATAGGGCTCTAAAGTCTCCCACCTCCTCAAATGTACATTATAGAGCCTTGCACTTTTAGAACCTCCTACCTGATTGTAAATCAAGATTAGTGGAGGATAAAGAATTGTTTATCAACTTATTCTACACAAATCACCATACTATACAACAATATCTCCAATGCATATTTATTACCTTGAACTAAATATTCTAATATACGTAAAGGTCAGATTTGGTACAAACTAAGTTATTTTTATAAGTAAAAAAGTGCCACATGTCATCTTGTGAATGGTGTGTGGTGATGTGGACATTTGAAAATATGTTTGAAGAACACCTTCATATACAATATTAAGGTATTTTATGTTTAATTCCTAAAGTTCCAAGGCCTCTTTTCCATCAAAATTACTAATAACCGTCATTTCTATAGCAAAAATAATTTAATGTTTTCTTTGATGATCTAACCATAGGATCTTGTATTAGACTAGTATAATAATGTGTGGAAGAAATTTCACAAACTTTGACTATGTAGATTGCAAGATATTTGCATTTAAGTGAAGGAACCAAGTTTTTTTTTGCACCTTGCTCAACTTCGTTTTTTGACCTTGACTTAAAATTAACTTAAAAGAAATTATTTCATTTATTATATTTTGTCTACACTAAAAGCTTTGACTAATTCCATTTGGATTAGTGATGTGAAAGATATGGAGTTTCTTATTTTTCTAGTAATAATAGAAACTTCTTGAGAGAATAACATGTTCTTTTTCTTAAACACAACTTTCACAATCTAAGAAAAAAAATCCACATGGTTCCCCCCTAAGTGACCAAGGTGACCAAAAGCATCCCCATGTAGTTTGGAAGTCCATTTTGAAGTGTTGTAACTTTTGCATTTGATGTCCAAATTTAATAAAACCTATTGGAAAATCTGTGTTCTTTCTTCTAGTTGATGTAATAAAAAATTTAGATCAATCAAAGATGTTTTGTTTTTTGGGGAGAAATTCAAAGTTCACGGGTTCAATTTGAGTTCACCAAATTGCATTTTGATGGCAACAATTTAGGCAACAACTTTCAATCAAATTTGTTGATTTTGATTTTTTTTTTTTAAATCTATTTATTGCGGTAATATTTTCATGTCAATCTAAGTTGTTTGGAATGTTTGGAAGTCATTCAAAGTTCAAAATCCGGACATTTGTGGATTACACTATGAACTTGGGTGCTGTATTTCTTCTTCAACGGTGTCCACTTCCAATTAATTATTTTTTGCAAAGTTGCACATACTAGTCTAGTTTGTGTGGTTGAAATTTCATATCAATCCAATAAGTAATGAGTGTTTGAAAAGCATTTTAGGAGAAGGAAGTTCAACCTTAGATGTTTTTCTTGCAACTTTTTGAGATTTCATAGCCATTTTGTAGACATAGTGAGATCGGAGGGTGCACTCAATTCTACTACAACAAACCATGTGCAAACAAGTGGTTTATAATAAACTATAATTTCAATCTAAAATTTTGAGCATTGTTTAATAATGACTATAGGTTTCTATTGCTGAAATTTTCAACTCAAATAAATTATAAAATGATTTCAAGAAGAGGTTGAAAATGAACTAAAATGGCATGTTTTTCAACTCAAATAATTATAGAGAACACATTTAGATGACTATCGAATCAATATTCAACTCAAAATGAGCTTTCAAAAGAGAGTTATTTTTAAGAGTTTTTTGTTCATTTTTTAGACAATTTTTTCCTATATAATATAGGGGTGTGAAAGTTATTTTTTAGTTCTACAATGTATCTTTTTACTTAAAAAATTTGTAACTAATTATTTATAACAAATAATAATATCAATAATTAAAAACATAAAATTTCAAAGTAGAAAAATATTTTCATATTTATTTTATATTATTTTATTTAAAATTCAAAAAATAAATAGGGGGTCTAGAGTTTTGTTCGCATGTGATTTCTAATGGACACTCTAAGTGAACTTCCCAGGATAGTGAGTCATTTGAATGATATTTTTTTTTCACCAATGTGTTTGTATGTTGGTTTTAAAGATTTTTCATTTGAATAGGTTTAAAAATCGAATTTTACCTCCAAATGTGTTGCTAGGAAAATTTCAGCATCATTTTTTAATACTAAAATATTATTAACTTGCAATCTATGAAGCCAAATGACTCCAAATTTGATTGACTTCGTCTACTATATGTAAGGTAAAACATCCCATTGTGGTAAGTTTGACCTCATGTGGTTGCTAAAAAAATTCAATTTTCCCCCACAATAGTACAAGTGTAAGAAACAATGAGAACAATTGAAATTATGTTGTTTCAACAAAGTATAAATTTGCTATGAATTTTTGAAGTGTTCAATGCATCATGACCCCCAAAGGTCTGTAGACTAGTTTAGAACCAACAAAATTTGAATATGTCATGCTCATTTTGCTCATCTAAAGCAGTTATAGTATTTTCTAACATGGAAGGCCTAAAAAGTCAATTCTTACAATAAATTTACATTGAAAAGTTGGAAGTTCCTTATGAAGTCACTAACCACTCTATTATTGTCATGTAAGACATGCATTGAAACCAAAATCCATAATCCACTAAGTGAAAAATCCCATAATGGAACCATTCCCTAGGTGTCCACTATAAGTCATTTGGCCACAATGGATTGTTCTACCTCATACTACAAGATTTTACAGTTCAAACTTCTCTACCTTAGTGACATTTAAACATATAACACTTCTAAAGCAATGGTGTTTTTAAAACCCCAACTCTCAGAGGGTAAATATAATTGCTAGAACAATCTCATTGTTGGAATTAGCGTGTTTCAATTTTGTTTTAAAGCTATTGTTGATTTATTTTTTCCTTCAATCTTGTTTCTACTTTTACTTAACAATTTTTAAAGAATGAAAATCAAGTATTTTTTTTGAACTTTTTTCCTTAGACTCTTAGTTCAAATCTTCAACATAATTTTTTGTTTAAATTAAAATATTTACTACAAAAAATTTAAGTTAAGACAGTCCAAGATCAAATAATCTAGTCACGGAATGTGCTAAAAAAAACTATCATCTCCACTATGAGTACAAATGTCTTGCAATCTCTTTTGTGAAAGTTTTTGAACTTTTTTCTGCACATTCTTGTACTACTAGTAGACTTGTATAAGATCTTACAGTTAAGTATGCAAAAAAAAAATTGTAAATTTTTTTCTTCTTTACAATAGAAATGGTAGTGTTGAGTGTTTTTTGATGAAAAAAGGATCTTGGGACTTTAGGATTAGTATAATTATGTTTTTCATCAATGTTGTGTATTTTTACCCTTCACATTTAAGTAATGATGCTACACTACTAAAGTAGAAATTCCCTTACACCCTGAATTATATCTAATGATCTTCAAATTTTCTGAACTTACATCAAATAATGGCTTTGACACTTATATCATCTAAAATTGATCAAATTTCTTAACATCCAAAATTATGTGTATGGGAGGTTTCATTTTTAAACATATATATAGACAAATTGCATCTAAAATTTATCAAATTGTGATATTTGAATATTACATGGAAAAACATAAGAGGAAAAAATAGAATTGGTAGATTTTAAAAATTTGTGTCTTAATGTCAACGTACTTGTATTGGACCTTTGAACAACAATCATCTATTATTTTCTATATTTATTACATCAACCAACAATGATAGCGCGTTAGAACAAAGATGTGAGTCTACAAACCTTGAATCTACCTACAATCATTTGAAAGTGATTATAACAATGTACCTATAACATAGAAAGAGTCTATAACATGGGTGTCTATATAACGTAGACACTTATAACCATATAAGGTGTCTATAATATAGATTCCTAGGTTCATGGGCTTATAGATTCTATACTCACTTGCTAGCACTCCCCTTACATCAATAGACATTTTTGAATACACTTGGTTTTGAGTGATCCTACCTCAATGCAAAACTTAGCTTTTGTTTCCAAAAGAGGTGCAAATTGCATTCCATATGATCTTAACCCCTAAAGGACCAAACACCGCTTTTTGGCAACATAGCAATTTTGGGCAACTCACTACAAACAAAATTTGTTTGTTTTTATTTGAAAATTTCACACCACATGTGCTCAAGGAGTAGCTTTAAGGCCCAACAATTTTCATAACTTTTGACTACATGGTTAAAAAGTTATTGCATTATACGTAGTTTTTGTTACTTGGTGGGTAGCCCAACTAACTCAAAAAACATCTTTGAAGTTACTTTTTTTAAACAAAAATCTGAAGCTGGTTCTAAAGATTTATTTACACGTGAAAAACTTTGAATTATTCCATTTTAATTTATGAGATGAAAGTTATGAGGACATTTAGTTTGTAGGTGAGGATGGAGTCTAGAGTTTTTATTTACTTTTCAAATGATTTTCAAAGAAGTTTTTTGAGTTGGCCAGGCTACCCGCCAACTAACAAAAACTACGTATCATGCAATAACTTTTTAACCACGTAGTCAAAAATTATGAAAATTGTTGGGCCTTAAAGCTACTCCTTGGGCACATGTGGTGTGAAGTTTTCAAATTTTCAAATTAAAAAACTCTGTTCGTAGTGAGCTGCCCAAAATTGCTATGTTGCCAAAAAATGGTGTTTGGTCTTTTAGGGATTAATGAGCAACAATCTCTTCAATACTACTAGCAAGTTTTTATGTGAGGATTTTGTTTTGGAATTGCACAGAAAAAGGCTAGGATGCATCTTTCTTAGAGTAAGGGACTTTATTCTAAAAGCTCATGTGCTCTACAAGCGACCACTAGCACAAAGGTACATTTTGCTTTCTTCAATGTACCAAGAATGTAACTTTCAAGAGGTGGTTGCCTTTTGTGACCACTATACTTCAACTTAAAAAATTTGTAACTAATTCCACGAAGGTCCAAAAAATATGAAACAACTTGAATTAGAAGCCAATTCCATTTTCCTTACTATGAAAATCTATCAAACTATTTTTTCAAGGAGTTTAGCTCCCCCCCAAATGCAATCAACTCTTACAAGGTCGCTTAGAGAGCTGACTATACTGCACTACTGCAATTGGAATATCCACTCCTTTGTCAAAGATGTCATCATCACTATTAAGGTGAAAACATCCTAAACCGTCCATGTACCCAATTCCGTCACCATGTACCAACAGAGTACATTCTTACTACGAAAATGTGCACCCTTGGAGTTTGGATATCGCAACGGCTGTTACATATGCCAGTCCAACATAACTGAAACTATTGAATTGGGTCATCAATAGAGAGCCCACCCAAATACGGTACATTGGCATAACTTTTCATTTCTTGTAGTAAAAAGCACCAGATTTGCATTTCGAAAATGGAAACAACCAACCATAGTCCCACTCAACACACAAGGTTGTTTGCAGCATTCACCAGAACTGGAATTAGCATCTTTCTAGCCATTTTTGTGTTATAATACTCCCAATCATCCTTTACAACTTGCAAAATTCTTTCTTTTCCATTTTTTTTAATACTACTCACTCTGAAGGTAGTCATAGTTGATGCATGTTTGTCTTGAAAGTAGCATATTGCACTACATTCCATAAACTAGTTCTGAGGGTCAATGGTTGTTTGTCAAAGTTGGAGCTACCTTCAAACAAGGCCTAAAAGAAACCATCAAAGTTGAACAGTTTTTTGACACCACATGGATTTAAACAGTCTGTACGTTCCAGTCTATCCTTGAATGTCATTCTTCTCGGTCTACTACTTTAATAAATGTCGATGTCTATCCAAGCAAGTGTGGAACTCAAGGTGTTTCGCTAAGCAACCCCATCTCACCCATGCCAATATATTTGAATACACCAGCTATGCCACACGACAGCGTAACATTCTTGAATAAGAGGAGATAGGTACCCTTTCTACAGTGCTCTACAGTAGCACTGTAATACAAATATATATTTGTGTGACAGTGTCCTTGATATGTGGAGGGTGTTGGAGGTGTGGAAAGGAAAATGTAGTGCAATCAACAACTTAAGAATGTTTATGATTGTCGTTAAAACAAGGGACTCAATGATCAAGTAAGCTCTTACTCAAACATCGTAGCATGTACCTTCATTTGTCCTATTATGACAGTGCGTGTTTCGAAGTGAACTTATTTATGGTTATAATTTTCTACAAGCAAAGAATATTATTTTTTACCCATTAAAAAACGTTATATAAATTCATTTTATAAAACATGCTATGAGGACAAATTGGTATTAATAGCTTCTGTCAGCGTCAAGAATTGTACTCTTTGGTCCCAATTTTTTTTGTTTAACCCCTAAAGTTCCGTGACTATGTTTTTACTGAAAACGCTCAAGAACTACCGTTTTTAGTACAAGTACCAAATTTTTGAAAAAAACTTTTTTTTGACTCATGTAACCGTAGGATCTTGTAGTATGCTGACTTGAGAATATGTGGTAAAAATTTCAGAAATTTCCACCACGTGGATTGCAAGATATAAGCATTCAAAATCACTGAAATCGTTTTTTGACCCCTGCAAAAAACCGGGCAGCTGCACTTCAAAAGCTCACTTTTCTATGAAAAAATGTCCAAAATGGTGGTGCTTCTTTGGATTCTTTTTCCTAAACAAGTTGGCTACATGCTTGAAAAATTTCACATCATTTGGAATTGTATAACATATAGGAAAAAAATAGTAAGTAGAATGAAGTAGAGAATGATTCAAAATACTAAATTGTTAAGAATTTAGATATGAAATTGAAAAATGCCAATGGCAATGGTTGAAATGTTGTATTAAACAATCTACATCCTATGATTTTATTTTTTTCAAAAAATATTGAAAATTGAGTAAGATAAAAGATTTCAAAGTTTATTTTAGACTAGAGATTCCAAAACTGCCCGCAAACTAAAACTCCTCATAACTTTTGACTCATTGGTCAAAATGGAATGATTAAAAGCTTTCCACGTATAGATAGCTCTGGAAAACCAGTTTCAAATTTTTGTTTCTGAAAAAAGTGATTTTTTCTGATCTGACCTAACTGCCCAGCTGAGGAAAAAAATAACATATTAGGCCATAACTTTTGACTCGTATTTCCAAATGTCATAAAAATTTAGTTCAAATGAAAGGTACTCCTCGTCCACAACTTCTATTAAAATTTCAGCCTCAAACTTGTAAATCTCTGGCCACATGTACCTGCCCAATTTTTTTATGTTGCCAAATTCTGCAGGCTGGTCCTTTAGGGGTTAAGTGACAGGAGCCCCACTTCATGAGAAGAAAGTAAGGAATCCCCTACGTGAAGTTCAAGAATGTTTTGGAGTCCATTCCCAAGGCAGCATGTTCCACTAAGGTAAACTACCGCATTGTGGGCAAAATTGTAATGGTGGTGAACATTCAAGTTCTGAAATGTACACCACCATTAAAATTCAGCCCACAATGGGCTTGCTCCCATTTTGTTCATAATGGGGTAGTTTACCTTATAGCTTGCTACAAATTTCAGTCCCTTAGTTTTTCCAGTGATCATTATGAACTTTGAAAACAAGAGAAATGGACTTGAAGGGACTGATCATTGTGAACTTTGAAAACAAGAGAAATGGGCTTGAAGGGACTATCGTTGCCATAGAGATTTTAAATCAATGCCTCCCTCTCTTAACTTAACTTATTCCATGTCAGCCAAGCTAGTGCCTTTGTACTCGGGCCAAATATTTCCAAAGGTGCATTGACAGAAATGACGGAGATTGCAAAAAAATTGGAAATTTTATCGCTTGAATTGAAATTACTATGAATTTTGGGAGGCAAAAAGTGTGGCAAACTCATAGCCAATGTCTAGACTCTTCCAATTCCGATCATTCAAGAACTAATTTCCTGCTGATTGCTTCCTACTTTCTTGCTCACTTATGTGTCACGAACTTATTGGTCCAAGCCTTGAAAAAAGGAAAAAAATGCATTCCAAGGAGAAAATGAAAATCTATCCAACCTTGGTTAGAAATACGTCACCCTATTGATTGCCGATGGGGCACCGGTTAGTAATGGGTCCCTTCACCTTAGCGTTGACAAAAACCAACTACATTGTTGTTGAATTTTTGTGCAACTACTCATTTGAGAAAATTGTGTGGGTTGCACATGTTGACAAAGTAAGTGGAAGTCTACTATAAGGCAGTTATTGTCTCTTTTGAGCTCATTGTCATTGTGACAAACTACAACAATGAATTCAAAATAAGTTTTTATTATTTATTATGTGTTTTATCCCCCCCCCCCTAAACCCCCCCCTCCCCCCCCAACTATCACAAGTTTTCATTTAAAAAAAATTTATTATTTGTCTTAATTTGCCCCTCCCCTCCACGCCCACCCCTACTTGTATTTTCCATAAAGTAGTTCCAATGCAATCAATATGGAATATATCCATATTCAAATTATGTATTTGTACTTGTATCCAAACTTGTACCCGTGGATGTATCTGGATCCATACGGCCAAGATCATATGTTCAACATCCATGGCTTTGGTTTTTCCAAAAGATCAATGACACTGGGAGGGGTGGGGAATTTTTTTCTAAACTCAAATCAAATCTAATCTTGACCCTGGAATATCATGTTCTAGTCATTGAGCTCATTGCTCATCGTAAACCAATGTATAAAAGACAAACTCAGCCACATTGTTTTTTGGACTCACATGGATTGGGAGTCTTCACTGGATGATGTTAACATAACTGGGGGTCCAGTAATTTGCACTTGTGATAAGATGTGGACTTTAGAAATGGATGAAGCAACCAACTAATGGTGGAACAAGGATTGTTTGAATGACATTGAGGTAAGAGACACCATTTTTACAAAGTCTTTTTGAAAAAGTTAGTGAGCTACTACAAAAAGGGATTATTTGACACCTAGTTCTTTGAGGCATGTTATTAAGAACCACTTTTTGTGTTGTTTGAGTCAAAGTGCTTGACCTCTAACGGACCTAGATACATATGTTTAACAAAAATTGTCAAGTTTGATACTTTTGGCTTCATTGAGCAAAAAGTGGAAAAAAAATCTTTGAAATTCAATAGTACAAAATTGCACTAGACTACTATGGAAATGATGAAGATGTATTAGAAAATTTGACTATGTAGATTTGAAGGTTTTAACTTTTGGAATTAAAAAATAATTTGTTTTTGGGTCAAGTCTTAAAGCATTTAGTGACTCTTGGAGTGAGATTTTTGCACCAAACAAAGTTTTTAATTGACAAAACCATACTACATCATATCAATTACATACTTCTAAATCTTCATAAATAGTAGAAGGATTTAGCAGAAGTTCATTGAAGTTGTATGGCTTGCTTGAATTCTTTTAGGCAACATAACTTTTGATCTAGGAATTCAATTGAATTTTTTTTGGAATTTCCATGAAAGGTGTACATATCCACACTTTATGTCAAAATTTCAAAGAAATTCATTCAAATTTGACTTTGTAGGAATAAATTTTGAATTGTATGTTTTATGTCCAATTATCCTTTAAGAGTTATAGGATACACAATGGTGAATGACATGCTGTAAATGTATCGAAGTCCCTTCGTCCGATTTCTTTAACCCCTAAAGGACCAAGCGATTATTCAACATATGCAAGAAATCCTTTGGGTAGATTTGTACAAATTAAATTCTAAACGAGTGTTCACAAAATTTTAACACAAGGTGTGAACATGTTCCCCCTTCATGGATTTATGATTTTTTTTATTGGATGCTTAGATCAAATGTTATGCTACCCATCAAATTTGTAAGTAGGATGGGTAAGTTTAGACCCATTATGTGCAAAACTCCTCTTCTACTTCTAAAATTTGACAGGTATATAATTTACATAATATAGGAGGAAATATATAAAAGAACCCACCATGTGTACCCGGGGAGATCACTTAGAGGATCCATTAGGAACTACGTGCGTTAAGATTTTAGACCCCCTATCTTATGTTCTAAAATTTAAATAAAAGTAAAAAATAAAAAATATGAGTAGATTTTACTACTTTGAAAGTTTATGTTTTGAATTATTGATAATTTTATTTGTTAATTATAATTAGTTACTAATTTTTGAAATAAAAAGATACACTACAAAGCTGAAAATAACTTTCACACCCCTATTTTATATAAGAAAAAATTGTATAAAAAATACACAAAAAATTCTCAAAAATAAATCTCTATTGAAAGTTCCTATTCCTTGAATATTGATGCAATGGTCATCTAAATGCATTCTCTGTAAATATTTGAGTTGAAAAACATGCCATTTTAGTTCATTTTTCAACGTTCTCTAGAAATCATTTAGCATGGTATTTGAATTGGAAATTTTGGGCAATAGAAATCTGTAGCCTTTATTAAACAATACTCAAAATTATAGGTCAAAATCAAAGTTCATTAAAAAGTAAATAGGGGGGCAAAAAATCACTTGAACACACGTGGTTAGTTATAGGTACACTAAGTGATCTCCCCGAGCATGTGTAGTGCAAAATCTCATTGTAGGAGTTATAATCTATATCCTTTGAGGATTCATGACGGACAATGGATTTCATTATAAAAACAATCTCTCTACCCTCCGTACTCACTAAATGCCAGTGACATAAGTCCTTCACCATGCCAATTAAAAATTACTTGATGGTAAATAGTCATTGAACATTTTCAATTTTTACAACATCATCAGGAAAATCAGTGCATGCCAATATGGTGCACTGAAATGCTATCAAGCTAATTTGGTGCCAACCTCCATACAAACTCAGCATCAAACCTAGCATGGAGGTTGGTACCAAATTAGCTTGATAGCGTTTCAATGCACCATTTTGGCACCATATTAGCATGCATTGAATTTTGTGATGATCTTGGTTGTTTAATTTTTGCTGAATTCGACAATTTCTCTTGTTCATTTTTTAAATTTATTGGAATACTTTTAAATATTTATTTTTTGCCGATTCTATCCTACTACAATATGTGGGGAAATGAAAAATGATGTTTAGAAGATTGTCAAATCAAGTGAGCAAATTTTATTTTTGGTCAAATCAACAAAATTATCTTGATTGATGTTTAGAGGATTGCCAAATCAACTGAGCCCAAATAAAATTTGTTGTAATAAAAGTAAATGCATTGTTTTTTTGTTAATTAGGGCCCGTTTTTCTTGTTGTGCTATTTACCCTATCAACCAAGGTTGGAAAAAAAACAATTTCTTCTAACTTTAAATGCTATGATCTTTCAATATGTATGGTCAAAGTTTCTGAATTTTTCCCACACATTCCTATAGTACCAATAGTCTTTTACAAATTTGTAGAGTTGAGGGGAAAAAAAATTAATGTTTTTCTCATTGCCCTAAAAAAGTAACAATTGTTGACAATTCACGTGTAAAATGCACCCTAATCCGTTAGGGGTTAAACAATAATGCTACTTGAAATGATTATTGCATGATTCATTGCTACGATAGTACATTGAATTAGTTCATAACAATGTTAATAAAACATATGGTTCTCTAAAGCACTGTTGAAGTCCCAAGAACATGGACTGAAAGAAAGGAATCATCTTTAGTGTCAATCAAAGAGATTTACTTTCTCGATACTTGACTCTCTTCAAGTTAAACGGAACCATACACAACGAGTTAACAATGATGGTAAAGCTTACCAAGGTCCAACAAGCTAAGACCTCTTATAATGGGGACAATCCCTAAGAGAGCTTTGGTAGGAGTGTAATCTTGATTTGCAACTTTGAAGCAAAATAAAAATTGACTTGCCAAGAAAGTTGCCTAAGAATTCCTTTTCTTCCTATCTTCATATGAACTGATTCAGAATCTCACACAAAAAAGTCATGAAACATGAAGCGATAAGCTACGCACGTCCCTGACCATGATGCAGGAGAGCGCTTTCATTGGGAGATTACTGTGAAGCAGTGGAGAAACATTTGGGACCAAGTCTGCTGAGATCGAAAAAATCATCACTTTCTGTGGATTTCTTATCCAATTTCAAAGTGGGAGGTGTGTAGAAGGGACAAAAGAAAACCTTGTTTTCATTTCAAGACCAGACGCTGTGTAATTGAGAACTCAAAATGCATAATCTGGACTGAAATGATTCAAGTTTACCAACTTTGGTGACAGTGAGTCCACTCCAAAGAAAGACATGCAGTTGCAGCACTTCAGACCGTATCAAAAGAAAGAACATATCACTCTGTAGTTAGACACCACAGTGACAAGTCTAGAGCTAATATTCCAGTACCCACAAATGTCGACCTTCTGCAGCGCAACCTCCAAGCAGGATTTGTGTCGAAGCAGCTAAAGAACCAGAAGGAGCTCATTGACGCATACATGATATCTTCATGAGCTGGATGTGACGTCGTTAGCTTGCCAGAAATTTAATCGCAAGAAATGGCTCAAAAATCCGTCACGAAATAGGCAGCCCATCTACACTGCTCACGACAGTCTTTGGCCGTGTTTACGCATCTCGTCGTCTCTTCCGTGACCGTCTTTTTTCTTATCTTTTCCCATAAATTCAATATTCTGCACGCATATGAAACATATCATGAATCAGGGAGGGAGAATGTATTTGCTTCACCACATCATGATGACTTAAGAGCTCGAACTACCTATAAAACATAAGTGAAAATATACCTCAAGGAACCCATTACGGTCAGTGTCGAACATCCGGAACATCATGTCGAGTTCTCTCTGAGGGAAGTAAAAACACACAATCAGAGATTGAATTCATCGGTAGAACGCTGAAAACCAGCTCTGGGAACTCTTAACCCCTTATTGCCCCCAAGGCCAGAAGTGCCGCTTCCACATCAACTGGAGTTTGAATGAAGATTTGGGAACAAAATGTACCACTGGAAAGAAGATATCACGTCCTACATGTTTGATTGATAAAAATATATTTTAGAAATTGCTAAAATTGGCGATCAGATTCCAAAGTGGACATCCATTTTTACTTTAGACACCCAGGGGCTAACAACGCAACTGAATAACAAATACTCCTTGACCAGAAAAGTCGGTACAGAGCTTTTAGCTAGACCTGGCGCATAAATCTTGCAGTAGGGTGTGACTGCAGAATTTTCTTGAATTCATTCGGCGTCACCGCCCTGCCTGCAACTGCAGAGAGCGAAAAAATCAGACCAAACATCAGTAAAATGCATTATCAGTCCTTGTATTTACTTCGCCTTAACAATGCCGTAATATATACAGTAGGGGCGTAAAAACATCAAAGCAACAAAAATACGAAGGCCACTGGTTCATAGCCTGCCGAATGGCAAAAGGATAGCGTATTCAAACCACTGCACACACTATTTATTGGAAGTTGTACACTCAGTGTCAACGAATTTATATGAATGCGGAAATAGAGTCTAACCTTCACGTGCAACAGCTTGAAAGATGTCATCAACATCATCAAGATGCTGCAGGAGCTCACGTAATCCAGCCAGCTCCTGCAAGAAGTTGCTTCAGACATTAGTAATCAAAACCATAGCTTTCAACTCCCAAAATAATAAAGAAACGAGAATGTTTGTGCTTCACTAACCCGTGCGCGCCGTCGGTCAATAACTCGGGGCCAAACTCGGACTATAAACACGAGGAAGGTACCAATGGAAAATGTTAAGCCCATTGACCCAAAAACCACCCACCAGAAGGCTGCTGAATTTTCTTCGAATCCACTGTACCAGAGGCACAAAATATAATGTAAATTTTTATAATCGGTAGAACAGTTTCGGCTCTGTTCTTGCTAATAACTTAGCATTATGTTTGTAGCTTCTAATTTCTCTAAACGTGCATGTCACCCGAGTGCCTTTCATTATGCTGTATGTTGATTCAGCATAAAACTGCCACTTTAAATATGACTCGAGCTTCACAAGCTAAAGTATACTTGACTGAAACACTGACCTGGGTAGATTCATGCCGAAGTATCCTGCTACAAGCGCAGCCCTGGAAATTTCAAAATCCCAGCATCATCGACAAGCACAGAATGAGTATAACTAACAAACTATCAAGCTGCCTTCATTAGGTCAAATGAATGGCTTAAAATCTTCAGCTTATCACAATGTTTCATAAATGTTGCATATAAACAACTATCTATCCTTTCTCCTGTTCTAGTATTGGTTTGAATGATCATTAGTATTTCGATTCATCGGATAGTGTGTACGATCACAATGCCCTGGAAGAGGCAGAGAATTACACTCCCAGTGACAGAGTTCCCAAGTTGAAAAGCAAGTCCATTTGGATGATTCGGTTCCGAGTAGTGTCCAGTCCCAGCTCCCAAATCTGTCATCGCCAGCAGAAAAAAATCAAAAGCTGTAGGTGGTTAACTTCTTGACGCAAAATTTGATACCGGATGCTACTAAAGTTTAACTAAGCGTATATTCTTAAGAGTTGTAAAACCTCTTGTGTGGCATCGATGTCTTTCCTGAGCTCCTCCAGGGCACCGCCAGCATTGTCAATCTAGGCAGTTTTCAGTAAGATAAAGTCAGAAACAATGTCAGTTTGAACGGAGTACAACCTTGCAAACCTCCTTTGAATAGACCCTAACAATATCGCAATAAACAAATTCACACATGCGGAATTACTCCGGCATGCACAGGAAATGTGACATCACTGGACTGAAATTCAAAGACTATAGTCCCATTATCAGTTGCAATGATCTTCCATGCATAAACTCCATGGTCTTCGCAGAGAAGATAGCAAATGTGAAATAAATTTAATGTGTGAAGCGTGAAACCATACCTGACGCTGATAAGTAAGGAGCATGTCAGCTGCCGCTTGACGCAATGTTGGTCGATTGCAGTCTTCATTCTCACTTGACGAATAACAGATCAAGACATTTATCAAGACCTTCCATTAAAGCAGGCTGAGCACGATTGCAAGATAACAGGCATTTCTCCAACGAAGGTTGAAATGAAGAACGTCCACAAGGCAGAAAGAAAAGACTCGTTCATTAAACACAAGAGAGGTTCTAGATGGCTAATCGAGTACATCTGGCTGTATGATTCAATGCAATGCACCTTTCTGCATCGGAGCCTTTGAGAAAGGACCACTGCAACTCTTTCTTATTAAGACATATTGCTGCCAACATCTCGTCGCTGCTTAGTACCTGAAAAAAATCACATGAAGTGTCAGATCTTAACGTCCGGATCCGAAATGATTGAAAGTGATGAAAATTAAGTGGTGAATCCAAAGTCCCTCACCTTCACAAGTACATTTCTAACCATCATCTACAACCAAAGCAAGCTACACTTACATTCATCAATGATATCTGAATACTCAGATACACAAGAGAGATCTCGTGAATATCAATGAGTGAAGTATGAAAATAGATACTGTTCCCAAACTCACCTCTTCCAACGCATCATGTGTGTCCCTCACATCATGCTCGACTTCTGTTAGTGCTCTTTTCAGTGGCAACAAGCGTTGAAGCCTGACGATCAAAACGCAATCGTAACCAATGTGAATTCCTAACACACTTTCAAGCCACTAAATCGAAACATTCAAAATAACCACAAAAGTGTCCTATTCGAACGTCCTACGGTATTGTTGCAACAAAACAGAATAAGCTCTCATAAGTCACAAATAAGCATTTTTACTGATCAAGGGGTGAAAACTTGGAAGGTGTCTGAAGATTGGCTCTCCACACATATCAATTTCATTATGTACCTCCACATCTAGCAAGCATGTTAATTGGAAACAAAAATTCGATGGTTGGGATAAGATAGTACCCGCCAATATTGACGTCACCGGTGAGCTCTTCAAGCATACGCTCCACGACTACCTTCAACCTTGCAGAACATCACGTTTAAAGTCAGCCCACGAAAAGCTGCTGTAAATTTCTCTTTAGATGTCAGAATTTTCGCTAGATTTTATCAGAGACATAAATTTCATCCAGTCAATGACAAAGACTGACAACCAGATTCCACTATATCTCAGCCACAGATTCCGGATAATCAATTTCGAGTCTGCTACGGACGGAATTGAGGATAATTAGATGTCTATACGTCTCACTTAAGAAGTCAATTCCGAGGATTATATGTGTTCACCATAGCTTTGTAAGCAACTTCTGCTTTCTCCTGAATGTACAACAAAACCAATTCAACCAGTACATGTTATTCTACTTATTGAGACTTGCAATTTGAAGAAAGCAGTTCGTGTTCCAATTCAATGAGTGGGACTGCCAATTCCATTTCTATATTTGAGCAGGGACCACTGGATCACCTTTCAGTTTTCTGGTAAAAGAAAGTGCTCGTGTCGTCAAGCAAACACTCCAACATTCGCAGATGAAAGGGCATCGCATCCAGAACATGGCTAATCGGCGCCCGAGCTTGCTGCGACATATAAACTGCAAACAGTTCCCGAGCCCTGCATTTTTGAAGTCATTCACAATGTAGCAGTCTAAGGTGGATTCGACAATGGGCTTGAAGTGTAAAAATAAATGTAGGAAAGAACTTGCTATGGACAGAAAAAGGAACACTATCACATAGAAGGGTAGTCAGGAACCTGTCTGCTGCTGCTTCTTGACACTCTGCAATGGAAGGAGCTGCTCCCACAATATCACGGTCCTTGAATGACCTGCAAGATGATTAGAAAATCCACGTGAGATCCCTAAAATGGTTAGTCAGCTTCACCTAATCCAAAACTCAACATCCCTGCTGGAAAGTAATGAGCTCCGCTGAAATACTTCGCCAGCGTGATTATGGATAAGAAGCTATTAATCAAATTAGTAGATATGACACTAACTTTACCAGTTTAAACCTAGATTTTCTTTTAATGCAAATGATGCCGCTTAACAATAAAGAAACAGCTGTGTACGGTCATCTACCGTGGGCGTCGAGATTCAAACAGTAAGACGTGATCTCTACTCAGCAGAGCTCTGACATTCTCCATCCGCACCATGATCTGAAAAAAAAAGCTTGAGGTGGTCGTCATCAGGCCCTAAAAAGATTCAACATTTAATGAAACAAGAGCTTTGACGAAATATTCCTTGAAAAGTACTGAATTTGAAAAGTGGGAATAAGCCAGCAAAGTTATAAGCCTCTAGAATCAAAACAGAGATCTACAATTCCTGCCTTGAATTCGCTTTACCTTCTCGTTGTGCACAGTTATGATTGACCTCTGTGATATAAAAGGAGTTGAAGATGCGAGAATGCTGACATCTCGAGGGTGTACGCCCTATATAACCCACCCTCTCAGTCACAAGAAGAACATTGCCAAAACTGGTGATCATAGTCAATCCGCGTAGGCCTCGCTCACACAAAGCAAGTAACATCAATTGGCTGATTGGGGCGCTGAGGCCCATTAGCTAGTTGGAAGTTAATTAACCCCTTGTGAGCACTTGCAAGGGAACTAATGGGGAGTTAGGTATTAAAGTTAGCTAAATCCGGCTATTTGGCTGATGCGGGCAGATTTAGAACTTTATCACATTGGTTTAGGCACAATTAGTTTACTTCTCCAAAATATGGGAGATAAGTTAACTTGCGGATATGAATGTAAACTCATTGCAAGCTAGTTAGCGGGAGTTGGCACCAATTTGACACAACTTAGGCAGTGCGGGCATCAGCAACCGATTCCAGTTAGCTTATTGGCTACTTGGTTGGTAAGGGTGTAGACAAGACAGAGGCATGCTACCAAGCGGTAAACCTTCCGAAACCCTAATATTGTCCCAACCCCTGAAACCCAAATTTTCACTACACCATTTGCAGAATTAAAAAAATTATTGTGTGGAAGTGTTGTGTAATTAGGTCTTATTTCAAGAACAAAAAAGGGTCAAAGGTACTCACAAGTTCAACAGCATTACGCAAGACTGTACGCCATGCGCCATCACTGTCAATTTGTACAACACTATACTTCACCCCTCCATCAACTTTGGTAGAATGGTGAGGTGTATCCTCATCTTTGTTTTCTTTTCCACCTTCAGTAGTCAATGTCCGAATTATTGAAGCACAACGAAAATGCCCTAGAATGTCCCCTCTTGCTGAACCCTTGCCAATTCTTCCTTCGTCGTAAACCAAGCTCTTGCTAAATGCGAAGTTATTATACGACGTGAAGCCACGAAATGCAGAAACACCCCGGTACTCCACAACTGACAACGGATTTGAGAACGAGCGGATCCTTCTGAGGATCTGTAGCTGCAGCCGTGCCATTCTCTACCTGCACAGAAAATCAAATCTCAGACACTCCTCATATAAGCAGCAATAAGTCAAAATTAATAAACTAAAACTTCAAACGCCAACATAAGCATTCAAAAATCCACATACGAACGCTCTGCGGAGCCAATGCCGATACTCAATCACTACAAATATAACCTATATTTAGGAACAAGAGTAAGGAATTGTAATACATGGCAGATCACCCAAAGATGCACCACTAATTTGTCAACGGCGACAAATCTAATCACGTCGAGACAAGAAGGATTTCAGAAGAAAGAAAGAAATCGAATCCATTACTTTATGAGTTCGTGGCTACCAATCCTTGCGGTGGAGGTGGAACCTGGCAAGATTCATCCTCGGAAAGCAGTGAGACTGACTAAGAGGCCTGGTCTTCAAGCTCCCAGTGCGTAAATACTCTGAAATAAGCGTGCAACGAATCCATCGGCGAGATACAAGCGTCTTGAAAGGCAGAGTCCCTGTGCGTGATTGACATCACTTTCAGGTTTTGGGCAGGGATGCTGTTTTCAAATTTCCGGAGTAAGTTAGGCTGTACGCATGGAGGACCGGACCGGATCTCCAACCGGTCCCAGGAAGGTTCGCATGCCAAAACTGTGGACCCGATTTCCGATGCGGAGCTCCGGTTCCCCCCTTTCTCCCCCCTTTCTCCCCCCTCCTTGATTGTAGGATTGGCAAGCCCGTTTTACTATTTTTTTGAAAGTTTTCTCATTTTGTGTCCTTGTCTCACCTATTCCAAGACTTGCCTCCCTGGCTCGCCTCATTCATTGGACTCTAAATTCCAAACATTACGAAAAAAAGTGGATATCTTAATCCCTAAAGCCCCGAGGGTGTTTTTTTTGTCAAAAACCACTCAAAACTACCACTTCTATTGCATTCATTTAAGGAAACCAAATAATTTTTATTTTATTTTGAAATTTAACCATAGGATCTTGTGTTTAACTTGTTTGAAATCATGTAGTAAAAATTTCATCAAATTTGACCGTACGGATTGGAAGATATTAGCATTCAAAGTTGGACAAAATATTTTTTCTTAAGAAGATGCTTAAATTGCCCCAAAAAATAAGATTGTTCGTAACTTTCTCATCGCTAGTCCAAATAGAATGTATCAAAGCTTCACATATAGATAAAAACATAATATTTTAGGAAAAAAATTCAAAATATATATTTTGGCTTTTTGTAAGTTTTTTTGGGCTACCCGCCAATCTCCATTTCTTACTTGTTGTGCCATAACTTTTTCATCTGGCATCCGATTGAAACAAAAAAAATTATGTATCCACAAAGCTCTCGCAAAACCACACAACCTCAAAAAATCTCAAAAAAATTCACTTCAAATTGAGACAAAAGAAACCTACCTAGATCCAAATTGTCCCCTGAGAAGACAAACGGCCCTTTAGGGTTTAATTAGAGAACCAATGCGCATCTGGAAGCAAGATGTGGTATGGACCTAACCTCAAAGCTTGGCGCTTCGAGTTCCACCTCCGGTTTGGTCCCTACATGCCAAAAGGCCGTTAGGGCCGGTTTACAACAGGGCCAAACCAAGGACTAGGAGCATTCTAGGGTGCCCTACTTTGTTAGATGTAAATTGTGCGACTATGCAAAGCAAGAGTCCACGACATAAAATAGTAATGACACTTTGCATAGTCTTCATCTCTAATCAACGGAGGGGGGAGGGGTCATGCAAACAATACACCATGTAGTAAATGGAGGATGTTCCCTCTTGATGTAGACTGTGTGACTAAGTCATGACACTAAAGTCTAACCCCATGAGGCCCAAAAAGAAAACATTGTCCCTAATGATTCAAGGGGGAAGTACGTTCAAAATAGGCCAAAACTGCCAAGAACTTAATTCCTAAAGGCCCAAGGAGTTTTCCAGGGAGACATTGTCAAAAACTACGGGGTTTTGATATAATATTCAAAAATAAATATTAAAACTTTTACAAAACTGAAGCCATGTGTTGACCAAAGTGTTGACCAAAATGTGGAAAAAATTTAGCCCATTTGCTTGCACGGATTGAAAGATTATAACATTTGAAGTGAGAATTTTTTTTTTTTGCATTCTTGCAAAATAAGGTCAGTAAACTTCAGGTCTTCTTAGAGTATAATTTTTTCTCTATACAAAAATGAGAATTTTGACCATTCATAAGTACATGATGTTAGGTTCACTTGTGAATTTTTTTAGAAAGTGAGCACATTGAGAGTGAGCACCTCACAAAATGTCATATTATTTGATTGCACAATTTAGGAGATATTTAAGTTTGAAGTTATATTTGGGCCAATGGAAATATAGGGCAACACCCTTTGAAGGAGCATATTTTTGTGAGAATATTTCTAAATGATGCCCATTTTGCGCTCAATGAAAGATAAGAGGGTTGGAAATGTATTTTTTATATTTCACAACATTCTAAGCATTTTTCAATTCATGGTGGAGCTTGCAATGCATGGTGGTCACTAAAATGAGATTAATGTTTGTAAGAAAAAAAGAATGGAACACTTGTCTTTTCCTTGAATCTAAACTTCAAATTAAAGAAAATCTTGGATTAAATTGCCAGATTGTGGATGAAAATAGAATTAGAGACATGTGATATGAACAAATAAAATATTTTCTATCCAATTTATGGATGAATGCTGAAATTTGAAGCACCACTATAACATTTTATATCGTCACTTTGGCACTTTATAAAAAATGAAAAAAAAAGCCATGTTTGGATCTACAAGGTGGACCTGACCTTTTTGAGGTGGGAAAGAACCACACTGGTGGCTGTTTTTTAAGTCCATGCCCAAACCAAAAAAAAAAAATGAGCTATAAACTATACTACATTACTTAAATTTGAAAAATTCCAAAAGTTGGAGTTTAACTCAAAATTTGATGAAGCTACCACAATTGGATTCATAACGCAACCTATTTTTTATGAATAATTTTTCTTTTTGAAGAAACTCAAAATTTGAGAACGGGCAACTCAAAAAAAAGGGGCAACAACTAGAAAATGGTCGATGAGGTCATTAGGGGTTAAGGTAGAATAGCATGTGACCTCCTAGATTTGCAATCTAAGTATCTTGTGCAATATATTGATTGTTGCATGTATTTTGCATAGAAAAATTTGATTGAAATGCTAGTGAAATCATATTAATTTGATAAGAATTTGAATTGATACAAATTTTTAAACTAAAAATATAAAACCTTTAGAAGGTTGGGGGTCATGACCATCTTAAAAAGGTTCAAAATCAATGACCTACCCCCCAAATCTTGTTTGATAAATGTTTTAAAAACAGAAGTTCAACATTCTAAAAGCACCTCTTTTATTGTCTGGAAGTACAACTTATTCTAACAAATATTTATTCACAAAAAAATCCACCTAAACCAACATTTATTGAACCACATCTTTATCAACCTTAAACCTACCATAAATAGATGCAAACTTGGTGTCATTTTGTGTCAATAGCATGCAATTACTTGCTCTAAGTATGTGACTTACACACTATCCAAAAATAGGTGGGAGACTAGTGCAAATGGGAGGGTTTTATAGATGGTGGAATTGGGTGACTAACGACATTGGATTGATTGACTATAGTATAAATCCAAGAAAGACCATAGATGGGCCATATATATTTATTATTAAATTCGACATTGTCAATTGCAAGATCAATTAAATAGACAAAATCTATGGTTGTGAGTTTCTAGCTTGCCATAATCTCCTAGAATTCTATTAGGCCTACTTCAAAGAAGTGATCAAGAAAAAAGCTCCAGAAATCAGCAAAACATTACCTACTTTGACCTTATAGATTTCAAGTAAAATTTTCATCCATAAAAAATGGCATGGGCCTTGGCGAAAGTGTAAAACCAACTTGGACCATGCTCATCTTTCCACCAATCCCTACTTTGATAATTTAAAAGGGCCTTTGGTCTGGCCCTAGTGTAAACGGGCCTCCAATGTAATTTGAAATCTTAACTAGACTACAAAAGCTTCTTCCATTCATGGATAAATGCTAGCTTTTCATCCAATGTGGGGATATCATCCCAATTAAAAATGTGTAGGGGTGACTTTTGGTGATTTCATTCATTCAAAAGATGAAAATATTTGTACAAAGTTCTAGTACATTATTTTCCAAGATTGCAACTTAGTGAAAAATTGCCAAAAATAAAATCTTTGGTCAGTTTGGGATTTAAAATGTAAGTTTTTTAAAGAACACTATTTTCAACAAGTATGGCAATACTTCATTAATTCCTAAAAGTATCTTTAGTTTGATTGGTCAAATGACTTGGCAATGGTATTGAGCAAGATGGTGACAAATGTATTGACCCAATCAACCCGTTGTCATCCTCATTTTAATCGTAGATTCTATATTCAAAGCAATTCACACACCACATTTTTAAATTGTATTGAGTTCTTTAACTCACTTGCTATATATAGCATTATTAATGAAACTTAACACAAAATTCTCTAAAATTTTCCAAATCTCTCCATCTTTCTTGAAATTTCTTCATCATGCCTCAATAGAAGTGGTTGTCTCTGTGATCTTAGCTAGCTCGAGGGGGGAGCACTCCCTCTTACATTTTGTATACAAATGTGATAATAATCTATTTAATGGGGGGCTATTTACCTTGTGAAATAGATTATAAAGCATGGTCCGTATCTTTTTAAATAAAGATAAATGTTTGTGTCTTCGGGCACCCTGTTGATAATTATAATTTTGTGGAAGGGTCTTTTTAAGGTACCCTATATTACTTATACCCCATTTTTTTCCCCCTTATATCCATTTTTCTTCTTATACTTCATTTTTTTCACCCTATTTTTTTTCTTATATCTTGTACCTTTTTTGTATACCCCACTTTTTTCTTTAACCCTGCACTTTTGAAACTATGCAAGAATGTCTACAATTCTGTAGGGACAAAAAAATCCACTATAGCTACAAATTTTTTGCAGAGCATCTAACACATGCTACAGCAAAAGTCAAACATCTCAAATAATAAGTATTAAACAATTCTGCATTTAATAACACATTTTCAGAGTCTACAAAGATCCACAATCAAGAACCACAAGATTTCAAAGAAGTCTTGGTCTGAAAATGCAAGTATACTACAGTTTTCATAGATATGCAAAGCATCTAGAATATGGAAAAATATAGAGAATTGTGGTGCAAGCTCAAGTTGCATCATACAATGGTGCTATATAGAGATGGCTATTACAATACAATTTCACAACACCAGCACCAACTCCACCTTGATTCCAAGAACGCAGCGACTACCAATCATGGTCCTCTATAGAAACATTTTTCAAATCCTCCTGAAGTTTCTCTTCTGCCTTCTTGTACCACTGCAAAACGTCATGAGGCACAAGGATGGACTTCATACTATAAAAGTTTGTCACCAAATGCTCCTTCAACATCATTATATTTGCAGTCAAGGCATGATCTGGCAAAAAGTATTTGGTGCTTGTTGGTTCAGAGTTCCTACAGACTCTTCACCAAATGCGTAATTGCACACCTTTGCACACTTTGATTAGAAGCCCTCCTCAGGTTCAATAAGAATAAGGTGAAAAGATTCTCAAATTGAATTTAGGGCTTCAATCACGCTGTCAATCCTACAACACTCTTCAACATCCCAGAATTGGAAAGGCCCCAGCTGATAAAAAAAATGTTTAGGTGCTCCAATCTATTCCGCAAAGTGTGCAGGGAGGCATCATCTTTTGTGTCCACGCGACTGAGCAGCTTGGGAGGATCAGCTTCTTACTGCCGAAAATATGCCTTGACCTAGTATACATGGGATCTCGATAAATTGGTTGCACGAGATATTTCAGGAGGTGGGCCCTTGCCCTCTCAAATTTCTGGCTTTCTCATTTTAGGGGGTCCGGAGGCTTTTTTTTTAATTTTTTTTGGCAAATTTGGGGCCTGTGGCCCTAAGTACTCTAGGAGGTCCCCTTCTACTTTAAAAAACCCCAAAAAAACAGGGGCAGGTTTTACCCCACCCCCCCTCCTGAAATATCTCGTGCAACCAATTTATCGAGATCCGTATACATGGCCTTCGTTTCCCTAAACCCGAAATCAAGGTTAAAGTGTGAAGAAAAATCATAAATCCTATCACTGCCATGTTCAGTACACAACAATGTCCGGGAAGAACCCGCGGCTAGTTCAAAGTTAGCCGGTGGAGTTGGAAAAAAACCCGGTTGCAATTTGAAAACATCTGCAAAAAACTGGTGAAAATGTCTATAAATTTTTTATTTTGAATGGAAAAAAGAGAAAATAACCAGGCTCGGTACTTGAAAAAACGGTTCAGTATGGAATTGGAGGAAATTAGCTGGTAAAACTAAAAAAACTTCCCAAACACTGGTAAACAAATTTGCCTGACTGAACTCTAAACGATACTCTGCGACCCTGATGAGGCGGTTCACAAAGACTTGGCACACAAAATTGGCAGCCAAATCAACTTACAATAAGACCCTAAATCCTAAAAGCAAGTACGGAAATCATAACAGAGATAGGCAAATCCCAAACCAATAAAAGTATAAAGTATTTTCCTTCAACATGAAGAACTTTGACAAAACTGAAGATAATTGTGGATTCAGTAGGACAGAGGTTCTGAGGCCAAAGACTGTCGCAAAACTGAATCAAGAAGACCTTAGACAGTTTGGCTCCCAAATTCATGTTCTACCAGCAAGACAGCATAAAAAATCAAACACAGAATCAAATTCCTAGGTTTATAAAATTTATAAATATTATATTTGGTAATTTTTTCTTCATTATTTCTTCAATTATTAACATAAATTCTATATTTTCATCCAAAAGTTTGGATTTTTATGACGCATAGAAGACATGCAAGTTAATCTTTGATAGTTGAATATTAAAAAATCATTCACAAATAGTCCAAAGATATGAAAAAACAAGGTATAGTCAAATCTCTATATATGTTACAAGTAGGGAATAGAACATTTCTAACACAAACAACATAATAGCATGTAATAAATAAATAAAAATTTAAACTTTTTGGCTATTAACAATCATCTGTATTTCAATTTATCAACTTTTTGGTTATTTAACACATAATGGGCTATATTTACAAAAGGTTTTATGAAGAATTTATAATGTTTAACATCTAACATTTCTCTATGAGGATCTCAAATTCTGTAACATACCGGTATATGAGATTTTTAACACATCAAGCTAACAAGTAAGGTAGGAGGTCCATAAACCGCTCATCTAAGAGCTGAAGCTGACTTTTGGGGAGGTAGAACTTCTTAAAATATTTTTCAGTAAATTTTCCTTCAAAGGCAAGAGAAATTGGCATCTAACCCAAATTGTTTCATATTTTTTGAAGCTTTGTGGAATTAGTTATGAATTTCCGAAGTTGCAAAAAAGAGTATTTTTGTGGGCTCTATAACCGACCACCTCCTCAAATGCACACCATTTGTACATTGGAAAGTGCAAAATGTACCTCTAGAGCTTGATTGGTTTTAGAACCCGCTCCATTTTAGGACCTCTTACCTTATAGAGGTTTGACTGCAAAGGATCAATTTCGTAGTCATCGGCTCATCAGCTCAATTTAGACAATTTAGATTAGTATATCCAGTTAAAGATCCTCCAGGTGGCATCACAGGTGTTCACCAGATATGACGAAGAGGGCATCTGAGCTGTTGGATTGAGGAAGGACTTAATAGTAAGGTAACATGCTCTTAAAGCGACCATTTAAGGGCTGGTCCACCTTTTTCACAGGCTTCCGTGGACAGAAATATTTTTAGATCATTTTTCAGAGAAAGAAAAATAGACGTGGAACCTAACACAAGTGATTTTGTATTTTTCCAAGCATTTTTGAATTACTTATAAATTTTCAAAGATTCAGGGGTATAGGCACCTATTTGTGACCATAGGTCTTCCAAAATCCGTCCACTTGCAACTTCTAAAGAGATGAGCGGAAATCAAAGATAATGATTGGCTCTTGCAATAGAAAAATTGTTTTTCTTCTATGCATTCAATTGCTAAATTGGTTCATTTAAGGATCACCCCATCTCCATTCTCCACCTAAAAATAGGGGTGATTTGAAGAAGATGGGCGCTTTTAGAGCACACTACTTTAAAGAAAATTTATATATCGTATTGAATTGGACATATGGGAGGCAACCCATTCCTACCAACGCCCCATTCTAGCAATGTAGGTTGTTTTCTTGCCGTGCAAAAGACATGAGTAGTGATTAATTATGGCACGGTTCCCAGTGCAAGTTGTGACACATTATGATAGGCTAATAAGGTTCTCAATATTGCAACCAACCCTTGGTGGATTTTGCAACCAGCCCTTGGGCGGAAAGAGGAAGGTCTATATCACCAGTATGGGAGAAATATAATCTTTAGCTAAAAAATTCATAGTAATTATGTTTTGAAAAAAAAAATCTCAAAAATTATGGAAAGCTTTTTAACTATATTTCTACAGATGGGAAAATTTCTCTACTAAAGAAACCCACCTTACAAATACATGTAATTGCTTAAGTGGTCAGAAATGGGTTACCTCTTTTAACATTGTTTACGAATGAGGCAAGGGTTCCTTTTGCATCTTTGAAAAGGACCCTTTACAGTGAACAAAATTATATTATATCCTTTACAAAGGTCAAATTTGGTAGAAATTAAATCATTTTTGAAAAAATCTGATGCAAATCATCTTGTGAATGATCTGGGGTGATGTAGACCCCTAAGAGTCTGACATGGAAACTCAGTTTTGGCACTTAGGTGCTAAATTAGACCTTCACGTAGGATATAACTCTTTAGCCAACTCCAATCTTTGAGTTAACTAGTAAGTCCAACATTTGGGTATTTTTTGAGTTTTACCAACTATTTTTCCTTGATTCCTACATTGAACCAATTTTTCAAGTATCGGCCAAGTTTGTTTTCCTCTCTATTTTTAATTCTAAATAGAAATTTTATAGATTAAATTTATTTTTTCTTGATGTTTACAAATTGCACCCATTTTTTCATAAGTTCCACCAGCTAACAATGAGCTACCTAGCGGTTTGTCCAAAATATTGGATAAGTTCCTTCCAAGTATCTAACAAAGCATTATACCTTCCCAATGTGAAGAGGACCATTGCCTGATTAAGGTAGTCTATTCGAAAAGCACCCTTGCTCTACAAGTGACCTCCATTATGGAGGTATATTTTGCTTCCTTCAATGCACCAATACTCTACATTTCAAGAGGTGGTCTCTTTTAGTGACCACTACATTTCAACTTCAAAATTTCTTAACTAATTCCAAAAAGGTCCAAAAAATATGAAACGACTTGGGTTAGATGCCAATTCAGTTTCTCTATCTAGAAAAATTTACTCAAAATTGTTTCAAGGAGTTTATCTTCCCCCCAAAAGCAATCAGCTCTTAACCCTAAAGGACCATTTGTCCCCTCGGGGGACAATTTGATTCTAGGTAGGTTCCTACGACCTCAATTTTTAGTGAAATTTCTTGAAACTTTTATAGGGTGTGTTGTTTTGCGAGAGCTTTGTGGATATATAATTATTATTTCAATCGGTGATCAGAAGAAAAAATTATGGCACAATAAGCCAAAAATGGAGGTCAATGGGCAACAAAAAAAATCCACAAAAAGTCTAAATTTAAAATAAAAAAATTCTTCCAAATACTATATATTTTTGTCTACATTTGAAGCTTTGATTCATTATATTTGAACTTGTAATGAGAAAGTTATGGACAATCTTAGTTTTTCAGGCAATCTAAGCATCTTCTTGAAAAAATAACTTATAGGATTCATTTTTTAATGCAATTTTTAGAAATTTTCAAAATAAATTGTTAGACAGGGTTGTATTTTCTTGCTAGAACAATCTCACTATTGGGATTATTGTATTTTAATTTCATCTTAAAGCTATTCACAATTTCGTTTTTCCTTCAATCTTGATCCTACTTCTACTTAACAATTTTTCAATGAGTAAAAATTAAGTGTTTTTTTCTTGAATTTTTTTCCTAGATTCTCAACTCAAGTATTCAACATAAAAACTAAGAAAATCAAAATTGATAGTCCAAAAAAAGTTAAGAAGAGCCAAAGCCAAAAAATCTAGTCAAGCGAGGTGCCAAAAAACTTGTTTTCTTCACTTTGGATGCTAAATCTTGCAATCTATGCGGTCAAAGTTTCTGAAATTTCTTGCATACATCCTTCTACTATTCTGACATAAGATCTTACGATTAGATATGCAACAAAAAAAATCAAGTTTTAAATTTATTTGCTCCTTGCAATAGAAGTGGCGTTTTTAAGTGTGTTTTGATGGAGAAAAGGCCTCTGTCCTTTAGGGGTTGAAAGGTCGCTATTATAAGTTATTCCTTTTCAATCAATGGTTTGCAAAACTGCAAAGTCATGAAATAATCTGGAAGTTCGATTCTGGTATTTTCCTTGGATCAGACGCCAGTAAGCTTGTGAGTGACATTCGATTAAGTTGGGATCATTCCCTTGACTTTCTGCAGTTTTGAATAACTTTAATTATTAGCTTATGTTTTACTTTTAATTATTGGGAATTTGGACAGCACTTTCTAAAAGATTCGAAGACACTCTAATGATTAATTTTGGGATATTTTTTCAAACAGGGGGATAATTTTAGAGTACTGTTCATACTGGACATTTTACCACCGACATTTTCAAGTAGTTTCGGTGCAAAATATACTTGGAATATAAACCATATTATTTTTACACAATCTTGAGCTTGCATTGATTGGGTTGGTGATGCACTCGTCTACAACTTCATTCGAATAAAAAAATGACATTGTTAATGTTAAAAGTTGGAGTAACAACAAAATTTTATTATTTTTACTAGGAAAGAATTAAATGAATTCTCCTCCATAATCAAACACATTAAATTTTGGAATGAGTTTGTTTTGCAATTGCTTAGTAGCTATCAACTGATACAATAAAAAAAAATTAATTCAATTTTATTGAAAAGAAATATTGTACAAAGAAAAGTTCAATAATAGATCTCTTTTAGAAAATGTAATAATTAAATTGAGGTTGGAATCTCAATTGAAATACATTAGAATTTGCATAGATGACAATTTTTTTAAGGAAGGGTACATCATTGCGCAAATTAGCTTCTAATTGGCTTGACAAAAAAAAAAATTTGAACTTGTTATCTGCCTCAACATTTCCAAATCCGATATCCTACTCAATCTAGTTCACATTTTAGTGCAATGCACATGAAATATATTAAAAGAATTTTTCATTGGTGGAAAACAAAGTAAATTTAGGATTGCGACTTTTGGCAAATTAGGTTTCATTATTTGATTGCAAACCTTGTTTTTCAACATGTTGCCACAATAGATGAAGTGGCTAAACCTCCATGGTTGCTAGCATGTGAGCCTAGAATCTTGAGCTTATGAGCCTAGCTTGCTATATTATAGGTTTCTATGTTATAGGCACCTTTTCATGTTATAGGATATTTATATTGTAGGTGCCTATATTATAGGCATCTATGTTATAGACACCTTCCATAGTTATAAGATATTTATATTATGGATGCCTATATTCTAGGCACCTACATTATAGGTATTTATGTTATAAGCACCTTCTATAGCTAAAGGATAATTTATATTATAGGTGTCTATATTATAAGTACCTATATTATAAACACCTTCCATAGTTATAAGATACTTAAGTTATAGGCACCTTCTATGGTTAAAGGATAATTTATATTATAGGTGTCTATGTTATAGGTACCTATGTTATAAACACCTTCCATAGTTATAAGATACTTATGTTATAGGCACCTTCATTAGTTGTAGAATACCTACTTATACCTAGGCTCAAGGCTCGTAGGCTTGCATTTTTAGGCTCACAATCTAGTGTCGTTGGCTAAACCTCATAGGATATTGATGTGCACTTTTCAGTTCGCAATGGGCATGGTAGAAATCAAGCACCTCCCAAAATCAATAGAAACTTGCTTATATGCATAAGATTCAAATTTGGCATAGAGTTGCATGAATGTTTCCTAAACACGAAAATATAGTGCCTTGGGCATAGAAGGGTTAATTAACCCCTCAAATGTCATGCATGATATATTGTGTATGTTTGATTCATTTCATTGAAACCGTATTTTTTATCCATTGTAAAGATTTTTAAAAGACATAATGAATATCGATGGACTATGGAAGGGATTCACTTTTCAATGGTGCCTTTTGTACCATCAACACATTTTTTTGCAAATAAAAAAAATCCAAATTCGCAAATAAACTCATTAAATTTTTTTTATAAAAATGACTACACATGAGTAGTATAAAGTATTAGTGCACATTGAATAAAAAATTGCTAACTTATAATATAATTTTTGTAGTCTTAAATTTTAGCCTACCATATGAGAATTTATTTATACAACCAAAATTTTATTTATTTTGGTATATTTTGAAGTTGAATGGTTTGAAATCAATTTGATAATAATCTACAAAGTTTATTTTAGATTAAACCAATACATAATTTTTAATTATTTTATTTATTGATTTATTTTCTTAAATTTATTTTCTTAAATTTATTTTCTATACATTTAAATTATAAATTTTATGATCTTATAGGCATTCAGGGTTAATGTGCACTTTGGATTACATTAGATACTTAATACCTTTTCTTTTCTTTTGAAATAAATATATTAAAATAATAGATCTAAAGTTCAAGAGATCCAATTTGGTGTTCTATTAGGGACATATATGTAAATTTTATATAGATTTATGGAATGTACAAAATTTATAGAAATCCAATTTAGATACCTTAGACTTACACCTTGTAACTACTACAGTGTCATGTATCGTTGCCACTACCAAAATAAAAGTAAAAGTGATTTTCTAATTTTCTAATTTTCTAAGTCATAAAAAATACGAAATTCAATATCTTTTATATTGTAGGTCCAAATGCCAAAAAATAAAGCTTGTACACCCCACCTCGCTAAGGGCTTTCCAGTGGTACTAAGAACGCGACCAAGGGACTCACAGGCCAAGAGAACTTACTCTAACAAACATAACAAACAATTTCACTAAAGATCTACTCCTCTACCCCAAATAATTCTATAGTTTGAAAAAATTGGTTAAAATAAGAGCAATTTGGAATTGTACTAGAAGAAACAAATATGCAAATAACAATATTGCAAGCATACAATATTGTAACACATACTATAAGCACACAATACCATTTTGGGTGGACAAAATATGAGACTTATTTTAACTAGTTTTCTCAAACCATGGAATTATCTTGGGGTAGAGGAGTAGATTCAAAAAATGTTAAACATTGTGATCAATAATGTCCTCCAACCAAAAATAATTGTAAATTGACTGACTAAGTATTAAATAACCGATGAACCGCGCTAGCGGTTAATAGGTTATCGTACATAATCGGTTGTACATTTTTCAATCACAACCTTGGATCTTCATGATCCAAGGGTGTAGGAAGCAAGTTGAAAGGAAAGAAGGTTATGACTTGCAACTTATAATGGCAATGGTAATGGGTTGCCGATGGGACGGTGCCACGTTAGCATTGACAAGTCAACAACCGGTTATGTATTAGATAACCGACGAGCCGCGGTAGCGGCGAGTAGGTTATCGGACATAATCGGTTGTTCACGTTTCAATCACAACCTTTGATCTTCATGATCCAAGGGTGTAGGAAGCAAGTTGAAAGGAGAGAAGGTTATGAGTTGCAACTTGTTATGGTGATGGTGATGGGTTGCCAATGGGACGGTGCCACGTGAGCGTTGAAAACTCAACAACCGGTTATGGTATTTTGATAAGTAGAAGCATTCATTCTTCTACAATTCTGCATAATCCAAAAGTTTAGAATCCACACAGTTTTACTATAGGTTCCCCTGTTTTATAGGTACGGTTTTGTATGAGAATCCACAGATGAATTCCAGACTTTCTGAATTGCTTCAAGGTACACTCCACGTGCACTGAAACAGTCAAACTGACCGACGGAGAGGCATTATATTATTGACGCTGAAATTTCAACATTCACTCCATTGAGTTGAACTCAGTGCAGTCTGATCAAGTTAAGGTAACTACACTTAAAATCGCACGAATAAGCAATTCAACATGGTCCCTGTTATTATATTGGAATTTTTTTTGTGGGGCACGGCCTTTTTGGTAGTGAATAGGGGATTCTAGATTTTCTTAAAATGCATTTTTTGGACACCGTATGAATAAACTATGAATTTTCAAAGTGCTGAAAATAGGTGTTCTTCAAACCAATCATAGACTGTCATGAACAGTGGGAGTACATTTTAAGCAAGAATCTGTAGTGTGTGATTTTAGATAGCGTGCGCTTTTAGGTGTATTTACCTTAGGTGAATTGAGGACCCAATTCAAAGTGTTTTGAAGGTCGACAACTGAGTGAGCTGAGCCTCGATTTCAGCTCTTTTTTTCATGATTTTAAGAATTTTTTTGGTACAGATCTAATCAGTCCTGCACTCCGCTGCAAGGCAAGTGGCGGAGAGCAAGTGAGAGAGACGGGCTGCCGAAGTGACCGAAGTGCCGGAGCTTGCGTGAGTGAGTTCCATCTCCGCGTTTCGGAAGGCCAATAATTTGGGCTCCAGCCTTGGCTTTGTTTTGTCTGTCTGTAAGTTAATGTTGGGATCTGTGGAACCCTTTGGCAGGGCATGAAATGCCAAGGAGTCAAGCACCAATTCCGTCCGGAGCTCTCCTCAAAAAGCACACTGGCTGATGAGCACTACAGCTGCTGATTCGTCCTTTCAAAGCCGAGAAGCGTTTGCCATGCAGAATTATTGCAAGGAAGCCAACTCCTGGAAAGAATGTACTGGACTGTACTGGATAGAATGTGAATCTGAACTCTACACTGCACTACACTAATGATGGTAAATAGTGTTGGCAACACTAATTACGAAGCATAACACTAAATGTCAACAATCACGTTAGTGTTACCAACACTATTGGTAAAACATAACACTATTTATCAACTATTAAATACAAAGTTTTTACAAGTTTATATTTAGTATTACATATTATTTAATCTAATTGAAATTATAAAAATTATAAATTTAAATACACTACACAAATGCTTATTCAAATGCATACTCTATAAAATAAAAGAAATTGTACCCTTTGTAAAGTATCATTCTCTATTTTCAAAATACAAGCAAAAAAATCTTGAAAAGGGAGTTCACTTCACATGATAAGAATGAGAAATAAAATTAGAAATAGATTAAGTATACAAACAATTCTTAAGAAAATAGTCATTGACAATATCAAATATGCAAAACACACAATTTGAATTACAAAATGTATCCCAAGAACTTCTAATTGAAGAGAAAACTTACAAAGCTTAATATTTATAAAGAATGCAAAAATAACAAAACCAATATCAGAATTGGCCTAGTCTATAGAGCAACATTTTGCCCATCAAAGTACGGATGATGTTTTGCAACTATTTCTTGAAGATGAGGAAACAATTGACCCAAACTCCAAGAGCCATCAACACCTAATGCCATGCCACAACGGATCATGGCTTTTCTAGCATAAGACATATTGTTGCAATCTACTTGCTTGTTGACATCTTCAACACTATCAACAGCCAGTTGAAGAAAAAATCTCTTACCAGGGTTGCTAAGCTTACCAGACCATTGACCATCTCCACACGGGTAGTATTCTGCCAAGCATTGGCTCCAATTAATTTTGTCTTTTTTGCTTTCCAACATTTAGTCCAAGCATCTTTTATCTTCAAAATGATAAATGTATCCGCAGGTTGACAAAGATGCGTTGAGCAAGGTGAAAAATACCTCAAAACTGTTTGCTTTTCAGCCAAAACGGTCCCCAATCTTGCAGTGATGTTGTGACTTGTACAGTTACCAACCCACACCATTTTAGTTCGTTGTTGCACATCAGCTTGGAAAGCCCCAAGGTTCTTTAAAGTACCAAGGGAAAAGTGTTTGATCCATCCAACATTTTGGTCTAGTTCTATAAGTCACTCCTGGAATGTCATCATTAAGGCCTCTAATGGGATAATTACTATCTGCATTAGTAAATATCAGCATAGAAGCTTCTATCATGGCCCGACGTCCTCCAGAGATCCTGACAACCATAGTCATGGAATCTCCATCTGAAACTACTTCAGCATATTTGACAGAAGTGTCTCCTCGAAATCCTAAAGTACGACCAGCAAAATGAGTCTCATCAATGTTTTCCATGAGATTCTCATCTAACAAGCCAGACTGAAAGCCCCTCTGCAATACACCCAAATGGTATGCTATTTGCATTTCAATGAAATGCTCTTTTTCTGCACTACATGTCAATCTACCTTCTTGAGATAATAGAACAATGTTGTGAACATCCATAAATTGTTGCATCCAACTATGACATATTTTGTCTGTGAGCAAAATACCATCTTTTGGATCTCTACACTGTTGTGTGTATATAGAATCTTGAGCCACCAATATGTTGATTGCTAGCTCAATTAGCAAGCCTGATGAGAATTTCACTCCAGTCTTTTTGAACCGTTCAAATGCATCAAGAAGTTTAGGGTAAAGTCATAATACCCAATTAGAGCGTTTGTGGCCACGTCCGGAAGCAGCCTTTACATGCATGCGCTTCCGAATTCCAACACAACTTCTGCTACAAGAAAGTGCCAAATTGGAGTCTTCATCGGTGTCATTAGAAAATGTATCACGAAGCTTCCACCATCGTGATGCTCTGATAAGGTTGGCACTTTTTTGTCCTCGAAAGTGCTGTGGGAAAGCTCCAACCGTGCATGAACAAAGGCCTCTAAGACCATGCAATGACTCATCCTCAATCATCCAAGCAATGACAAATTTATGTGTTGCAATAGTAGAAACTTGTTGCAATGCACGTGAAGTGCCAGTGTTCGGGTTCAAGTTGTGAAGAGGAGGAGATTGTGGGACTGCATTAACATCCATGGCACTAGAAGAAGACAAATCCTGAAAAATAAAATGCAGAACAAATTCAAATTTTCCAAAATAAAATTCATATATGTAGAAAGAGTGGTGCAAACAATGTAAATCCTAAAATTTTAAATCTCCATCAAATTTTACAAATAAAACTCATATGTATAGGAAGAGTGGTGCAATAAATCCTAAATCCTAAAATTATAAATCTTAAAAAATAAAATGCAAAACAAATTCAAATTTTCCAAAATAAAACTCATATATATAGGAAGAGTGGTGCAAACAATGTAAATCCTAAAATTCTAAATCTCCATGTTCAATGATTTGCTTATGAATTTAGAAGATTATAAAGTACAAAGAATATAGTGAAATTTAAGGTAGAAGAAGATAAGAAATATCAAACTCAAAAAAATATATTCCAAAGCAACAAAAATTCACCTGGCTTATAGACTTGGAGTAGAAAGAGCCAAGTAGCCGCAAGCAGTCTAGTAGGCGGGAACGCAAAGAAGATAGGCATGGACGCGAAGAGGGCAGTTGGGTAGGCGGGGAGAATATAGAGGGCAGACGGGGAGAAAGCAAGGAGGGACAAGGAGGGAGAAAGAGAGAACGGAGGGGCGGGGAGGGAGAGGGTACGGAGGGACGGGGTGGAGATTGGAGAGAGAGAGGAGGAAGAGACGGGCCTCGGAAAGAGGAAAGAGAGAGGAGGGCCAGGGGCGGAGGGAGAGAGGAAGGTAGGTGGTGGAGGGAGAGAGGGCGGAGGAAGAGAGAGGGCAGGTGGCGGAGGGAGAGAGGAGGCCCAAGGGGCGAATGGATAAAATGCCAGGGGCGGAGTGGGGAGAGGAGGCCACGGACGGAGTGGAGAGAGACAGCTAGGAGGCGGAGGGGGAGAAACAACTCTAATTTTCAATTAATTCAGATTTAGACTTGGTGGGGTAAGAAATTGAGTAACACTATTAGTAACGTAACACTATTTATCATCATTAGTGTAGTGAGCGTGCCCTGTGTCTTTGCCACGAATATAATAAAGTAAAAGTAAAAAGGAATTTTCTAATTTTTTTCATTCATACAAAATTTGAAATTCAATGTGTTTTTTCTATTGTCAATAGAACGCTAGGAAACAAAAGCCCCTGGGAAACATAGTCCAAGAGTTCTCACAATAACAAATAAATAAAATAAAACTAAAAACTGAAAAAACTAACTTAAGGTATGACTAGTGTGCCTTGTGCCATTGCCACAACCAAAATAAAAAGTAAGAATAATTTTCTAATTTAAAAAAAAAATTGTAATAATTTGTAAATACTTTGAGATTCAATATCTTTAATGCACAAATAAGTGCAAGGACTTTGTTGCGGTGTGAGAGGTTGCATTCTTGATAAGAATAGAAAGCTTTATGCACGAAGGAGCGCAAGGACTTTGTTTTGTGGCGTTTGGACATGCTACATGAAAGTTATGATTTTTCCAAAATAAAAGATAATTTAACTCAATTTTTGAATTCATAAAAGATTTGAAATTCAATAACTTTCACACCGTATGTCCAAATGCCATGAAACAAAGTCTATGCAACCCTCCTTACAAAGTGTTTTCTAATGGTATCAAAAACGCCACTCAACACCTTAGGGGTTCTTAGATCTCAACGTATCAAACAAACCAAATAACCAAACCAAACCAACCAACTCAAGGTATAGAGTAGTGTGCACCAAGGCTTTTTTGGGGGGGAGAAATTTTGCCAGACTGTCAAAAATTGGACCTCTCTGGCTTTGTCCCTCCAAAAATTGGTCTCTCCAATGAATCCAAAGGAGTGCAAAGACTTGTTTTGTGGTGTTTGGATATGCCATGCAAAAATTATGTTTTTTTCATAATAAAATATAATTTAATTCAATTTTTTAATTAAAAAATCCATAACTTTCATACTATAGGTCCAAATGCCACAAATCTAAGGTAGTGTGCTCATAAACCTTCACTTTAAGGGCTGGTCGGCCTTTTAGATAGATTTTAGATGCCCAAAGTGATTTTCCCTTATTTACACTCAAAGAAAAATTAATGTGGAATCTAATACAAGTGGTTTCATATTTTTCAGAGCATTTATGAATTACTTATGAATTTTCAAAGAATTCTGCAATAGGCACTACAAAAACCACACGTGCAGTCTGAAAAAAGATATGGCTAGACCAAAAACAAACAGTGGGGCATTCAAAAAATAGTACACAAGGTTCCTAAATGTGACCTTTATTAAACTTAAACGAATCCTACATTCTTTTAACATGTGTAAGAAGGCAATTGGGCAATCAATTCCCATTTAGAAAAATTAAGTGGACACACCTTGACTTTGAAATGGACCCTCCCCGGCTCTTATTCCATCCATTAAAAAAGTATGAACAAATGACATTATGAGCATCCACTGACTATTGCTTTTGAAGCCACCTATGGAACGGTTTGAAGAAGAGGGGTTGAATTAGAGCCTCCTACCTTATTACGAATAGAAAGCTTTATGCATGAAGGGGTTCAAGGGCTTTGTTTTGTGAACTTTGAATCCTTATGACTTGAAAATTTTGTACTACATATTTTGTCTTTTTTAAATTTAGAAAAATATCCCCCAAAAATAACATGATTTTCATTCTTTAAGAAATTGTTCAATAGAAATAAATACTAGGTAGAGGGGAAAACTAAACCATTAATAGTTTCAAGATGGAAATAGAATATACTAATTTCAAATGGTGAAATTTTTCTAACAATCAAAGTTAACTACGTGGACTTTTTTTTTTGAAAAGATGTGAAAATGAGTGTGAAAATTAAGCTTTGAAACAGATCCTATATGCTATTTTTTCAAGAAGATGTCATAATTGCTTTCAAAACAAGATGCTCTATAAGTTTTACATCACAAATCCAAATGGATGAATTGAAGCTTTCTATGTAGACAAAAATGTAAAACATGATAAACAAGTTTTCAAAAAACTTATTTCAAGTTTTTGTGGATTTCTTTTGCTTCCCACCAAGTTGAAATTTGGGAATATTGTCTTATAACTTTTGCTCCTAGTCACAAATTGAAATAAAAATTGTATCCCATAAAGCTAATAAGTTTTCTATCTTACAAAAATATTCATAATTTTTTTCTCATTAGAACTTGCCTAAAATCCATTTTGTCACCTAAAGGGACAATGAGACTTCAGGGGTAAAGGTAACAAGTCCTTACACAGTTAAGGAAAAGGACATTTTCAACAATGTTTGATACCTCATTTCCACATCAAAACATGGAGAAAGGTGGTAATCTAACAATTCCTTAAAGTGAGTATATTTTTAAAATTTTCCTATAAATGAGTCTAGTATAAGTAATGCAAAATTGAAAAAAATGAATCTACAAAAATTCAATATTTTTCTCCACACGGTGTCTAGACAAAATAGAAAGATTTGAGGACAAAATTTTGGTTGAAAAGAGAAAGGACAATGTAGCACACAAGAAAGTTATAAACAAATGAAAAGCCATTAATGTTTTATTTTCAAATAGTACAAATATAGCTATAAATGTTTTATTTCAATGTTCCAATTTCAATTAGCAAGGGACACTACCTAAATCCATATTGTATGCCATTTATATCCAAAAGGATTATTTTTGGGACAGCATGGCCCATTCACAAAACCATGCCATGTGATTACTACACTACCTATGAACTAAAATAATAGACTATTAGCTTTTACTTTTAGAAATTATAACCAAATGCCCAACATTTCAAAAATTAAACATCAAATTTTGAATGTGATAATATTTAATGATTCATATTGACTTGGGTCTTGAGATTCATTAGGCAATTGATTAGTCATTTGATTGGTCTACCATACCTTGGATTACACTACTCAATCCCTAAATGCTCAAGGCCTCTCTTGAGCTTCTAGGAATTTGTTCTAAATTGAACAAAAAACCAACATTTTGATAAGTTGCATCAATCTTTTTTTGAATTGTAACCGTACAAATTCAAACTAGACATGTTAGAAATCACATTGTAAAAGAAAACACAACAATATCATTTATGGATTGAAAGGTTATAATGTTTGATCATGAAGGTATTAAAACTACAAAAGTTATTGGAAGTCTTTCAATCCTCTTTTCACATGTCAAATCTAAAAATTTGGTCATTAAAAAAAATATGAGGAGAAAGAGCCTAATATGCATAACCCCAATCATTTTATGTCTTCTCAAAATCTACTCTACAATTTTTTTAAATGAATTTCTAATGTGATTTTTTCTCCAAGATCTAGTGTATTTGAGGCTCATTTCTAATACCTTCAACACTATGCAAAGTTGAGATTGCAATGAACACCCTTGCACAAAATCTTGAATAGAAATATCATAATCAATCATTTTCAAAATTGGATTTATAATGGTAAAACTAAACTTCAAAAAGCAACTTAGGTTAGGTTTTATTTAACTTCAAAATATTTTTGACACCCAAATTTAGTGCCTTGGGCATTTAAGGATTAAGCTAATATAATTAGTGTGTCCTATAGTTACAACATAAACTCTCAAAAATAGATTGCATTTTGCACATTAGCTAGCCTTACTAATGTCAAAATGTACTACACTTGAACTTCCAGTAGTCACCTCTCGAGTCACCTTCCTATTTACATTTTTGAGAATGTTTTTAATACTATATAGTAAAAATCTAACATGAATATCTATTAGATTTATATTGACTTCTAAAGATCTATGAGCTAAAAGTTGCAAAATTATTACAAAACAGTAAAAAGATTGGATTGTATAAAAAAATTATTAAATTTATAAGAATGGGGGTTGTCTTGACTCCTACAAAATGCCCCATTATGTGTCACCCTGACTTATAGGCGGAGAGCTCGGTTTTAGGGTTTCATTCCCGCCTTCACAACATTGTAAGGTGTTATTGTCCATCTCTTGATACTTGTTGAATTGTATCAAATTTCTCGTAAAGTTGTTATTGACAATTCCTCGAAAGAAAGTACAAAAGGTCTAGTTGGGAATCAAACATTGTCTAAGGCAAGTTTATAATGGGGGCAACTAGTAGGTCTACGAGGATTGCCCCCTTCATTATCTCTTCCTTGGATGGGTAGAGGGATGGGGCAACAAGATTTTTTTGCAAGGTTCCCTTCAGGATTGACATAGAGAGAACATAGCATCATTGAAAGCTCTTAATTTTAGAATGCAATTTGTCAAATGTGAACTTAAAAATTGAGAAAACAACCCAGCCCAAGAATGACATGAAGGCAAACATTTGCGAGTAAAATACATCAGATGTTTTATGAAGCTTATACAAGACTGTGAGTTCCTAGACTGTAGAGAATTTGAAAATTTGGCCTCATCAATAGTATGACTTGGTCGGGAGATTGTCACGTTAGATAATTTTTTAATTATATAATATTTTGACAATAGTGCATTGGTTCACATTAAGGGGAACAACCCTAAAACAGTCTTTTAAAGGCTTCAAATCTCCTAGACTAATGTTTGAAAAAATGTAAACTTCAAAGAATTTAAAATCAAATATGAATTTTCAAGCTTTCATAATTTTAAAAAAATTAACTTTAAATTCTAAAATGAGGATATACATTATAAAATAAGAACTTTAAGCGCCAAAAATCTTCATGAAAAGAATTTAAAAAATTTCGGCTTCGCTTCAATAAGATTTCTATTTTTTATGTGCATGGTGCATTGTGACAAAGGGAAGATGTTAGCATGTGAGTATAGAATCTATGAGCCCATGAGCTTATGAGTCTCATTTATAAACACCTTCTATGATTATAGGTGTCTATATTATAGGAACCTATGTTGTAGACTCTTTTTATATTGTAGTGTATCTATGTTATAAGTACATATATATATTTTAAATACCTTCAAATGATCGTACGTACATACCTACAACTAGGTTCAAGACTTGTAGCTTGTGTTTCTACGTTTGCACCCTACCATCATTGCTTAACAAAAAAATTCTTTCGGTATAAAACATTATATATGGAGCATGAGGTAATATTTTTAAATATTTTTTTGTAATTAAAATAATTTTGGTAGTCTCGGTTGTTAAAAAACTTCACTCAACTTCAAGATTATTCTAAAATTCTTAAGGTAATTTTTGAAGTTTATTGGAGTAGTACCAAGTTGTGTAGTGAAATAAATAAAAACTTATAAATTGTAGCATGCACCTCAATAGCTTTTGAAGATTGATGGATAAGGTAGTGCAAGAGTGTAAAAAAAGTGGATAAGATAGTGCAATATAATTTTGTCCCACTCATTTGAATTGGGTTGTAAGAATTGTGATACTTGAAGACGTCTTGTCAAGTATGATTCATTTTTTCTGCTCATATTCTCAATTTTTTATTATCATTACAAAGACATCTTGAAATTCATGCCCCTTAACTTTGGTATGAAGTTGGGCACATTTCCTTGTCAAATTGAATATCTATGTCCATTTTTATTAATTATTTATGGACAATCAATAAAAGCAAAGTATCACTTCTAGGGCAAAATGAATTATGTTTTACCAAACCTATTATCATAAAAGAAAGCACTCAAATGAACAACAATTAACTAATATAAGTAAGATGTAAAATAATTGGATGAAATTTTTTAGAAAAGCATAAACAAAAGTCACCTAAGAATTGAAAGATTAGATTTAGGGTTTATACCAAGAAGCATTCTCTATTTGACAAATGGAAACAACATGTTCTTGACAACGGGACATTCCACTTTCCCAATTTATTATGCGGTGTGAAGCCATGATCTACTTGTATAATGATAATCTATTAGTCCATAGTATATTTGGAAAAAAATTGAAAAAAATATGAGCTTAGATTAGTTTATTAGTTTTATTTGTAAAATATAAGGCCCTCTCTAATTTTATTTTTTTGCATTAATTAATGAAAGTATTCAGAGAGACAACAAATCAATTTTTGCACATAGAGCGCAAGTGTTGCGAAAACCAATAGTTTGTTAATGTCTCTTTGTGCAGTATTGGAACCTTGTTGAGGAATCTTGTAGAAGAATCTTGTTGCCCCATTCCTCCATCCATCCAAGGGAGGGGCAATGAGGGGGGCAATCCCTCCTAGTCCAATTAATTTCATTACTAATATTTTAATACTAATAGAACTCTCACCCTATGTGACAAACTGATAAACAAACTATTTGTGAATGCTGATTTTTCACAACCACATGATGTTTATAGACTTGAAATTAAGACAATGAGCTAATTTTGGATGTGTTTAGCATTGGAAGTGTTGGCAAACTATAACATCTAAAGGCACTAAAAAACTTTACAGAATGCTAAATTATAAAAGGCTCAACACTATTAAAATATATAATTTTTTAATATTCTATGTCATTCACACTTTATGTCAATAAATATGTATAAAACAAAAGCTAGAAGCTTTGAAAATAGGATCATCTAATTTGTACACTAAATATGCATTCATGATATCAATAATAGCCCTTAAAGAATGGAGTTTAAGACTACATAATAAAACTTTAGTATCTTTCACCTTGAAATCTAATATACTTGTTTGTAAGATTATCAATTGTTATTACTTTATTAAAAAAAATTTATACAAAATTCATAATGTATCAAAAAATCTAAAATAATAGTATAAATGTATATTATAGTGACTCGTATAGTGAAGAACATCATAGAATAGATCAAATTTTGCGTCATTCTATACTTATACACAATGTGAACTTCAATTGCAGTATAATTTAATATTAATATTAACCCCTAAGAATACTAGCATGTCTTTCTTGGCAACATGGAAATTTTGGGCAGGTACGTGTGAACAGAGATTTACATATTTTATGCTGAAATTTTTGAAGAAGGTGGGAACAAGGAATATCTTTCATATGCACTAAATTTCATGAAAATTTAAAATACAAGTAAAAAATTATGGCCTAATGTGTAATTTTTTTCCCTTACTGGACAATCTTGGTAGATTAAAAAAATCATTTTTTTAGAAAAAAATTGAAATTAATTTTCTAGTGTTATATATATGTGGAAAGCTTTTAATCATTTCATTTTGATTAATGAATCAAAAGTTATGAGGAGTTTTAGTTTATATGGATTCGCTACTTTTAAATATACTTTGAAACCCTTTAGTTTACTCAATTTTCAATATTTTTTGAAAAAAATAAAAATATAGGATGTAGATTGTTTATTATAACATTGCAACCATTGGGATTGGTATTTTTCAATTCTATAACTAAATTCTTAAAAAAATTGGTATTTTGAATCATCCTCTACTTTTTTCTACTTACTATTTTTTTTTTTATATGTTGTGCAATTCCAAATGATTTCAAAATTTTCAAGCATGTAGCCAACTTGTCTAGAAAAAAGAACTCAAAGAAGCACCACCATTTTGGACATTTTTTCATAGAAAATTGAGCTTGTGAAGTGTAACAACCCTGTTTTTCGCAGGCCAAAAAAGTGATTTTAGTGAATTTGAATGCTTATATCTTGCAATCCATGAGGTGGGAATTTCTGAAATTTTTACCACATGCTCTCAAGTCAGCATACTACAAGATCCTATGGCTACATGTGTCAAAAATAGCATTTTTTCAAAAATTTGACACTTGTACTAGAAATGCCATTTTAAAATTGTTTTTGGTGAAAACATAGTCAAAGAACTTATGGGATTAAGAAAAGAAATAAAAAATTTCCAATAGATAAGAAATCAGACATAATATGCGGTATTGAATCTTCCCTTTTGGAAAAGACTCTATTGCCTGATATGCATAATAGGCCTTTCGTTAGCAACCCCTTTTTCCAACCAATACAAGATGAAGCACTAGAATTTCTTCAATTGTTGTTATGTCAGTGCTTGCTAATTGTGCTAGATTTAAGCTTGGCTTCAAATTTATATTGTTTCCTTTTTGTCCATCATAACAATATTACAGTTGTTCAATCAAGCTTGTCTTTTTGTTTGGAAATACTTACAAATAAATAAAAATTAGGTGGGTCTTCTTGTATTGTACTTAATACTTTATCTTTTTATGTTGCTCAAATGTCTATAGAATCAATTTGAATGTTAAAATCAAATGTTGTGAACAAAAAGTCAAAAATGCTAAAATTTATTATATATAGTCGGTCATTTTGAATCCCTCTAGAATAGTTCTACAAGAGTTCCTTAGAAGTTGGGAGGGTGGGGAAATTGGGAGCTTTATTCCAAATTATTACCTCAAGAAAAATGCAAAAATATGTGATTTACTATCTATTGTGATTACACCCTCCTGGGAATTAGTTGCCCTGCCCTCCCATGGAAAAAAATGACAGACCTTGATTTTTTTTGGAAAAAAAATCCTCCCCCTCTTCCTGTCGTTGATTTATATACGAATTTATATAAGGATAGGTAGTACGTGTACCAATACATGTACAGTACGTATATGAATTTGAGTATGTATACACGACACGGATACGGATATACACCTGGTACAAATACAGATATGTAAATGGATACGCAATGGATATATCCTATATCCATTGCCACTTCCACCCCACCTCAAAATTACAAAAGGGCTGGGGGTGAGGAAAAAAAATTTAATTGATTTTTTAAAACTTAACCACAATAAAAATGCATTAGGGGGGTGGGGTTGGGGTAAAATAAAATTTAATTAAAAAATAAATCAGGTGGGGGTCTTTTTGAGTGGATGGTGAAGGTGTCCCTCACTATCCACTCAAAAGACAGCCTTTTACTATGGATGATAAAATTTTCAAATTTGAACTCATTTTTGGAATTAAAGATCCAAACTTTGGAGGGAAAAGTTATGAAATACAAACCCAACCATTCCAAAATAAGAGGCAGGTGCTACATCCATCTTGACACATAGTTGTGTAAAATTAAAAAAAAAAATTCTCACGACTTAAAATGCTAGTTGTGTTCCTCTAGTCAAGTTCAATCACTTTTTAGAAAAGAAACCCCATCCCCAACCACAAAATATCTAAAACCCTTCAATAATGTAAAACCATCGTTCTTCCATCTCAACAATTAGATGAGGCCAGAGAGGATTGACCACCTCATTGCCTTGGCCAAGGATGAATGTAAAAAATCCCCCCTAGTTTGTGCTGCATGTTTTTTTTGTTTTTTTTCACCATTCTTACCAAATTTGGGGTCTTTGATTTGCAAATATGAATTCAAAATTTTCAAGTTTTATCATTTGTTGCAAATAAAAATTTCAATATTCTCTAACCGTGGGACAATGAGGGGTCAATTCACCCCATCTCTTTTCCCCGCCAAGGAAGGTTGCCCCCTTTATTGCCCCGTGTTTTATCCATGGAGAAAACACTGCAATTTTTTATTCCCCACTCCATTATAAAATTTACAAATTCTGAATTCATATTTACAATCACATGCTCCAATTTAGCTATGAGAAGTGAAGAAGTACAAAATTTACACGGCACAAAATAGGAGGCAATTTTTACATTTATCCTTTGCTGGGACAAGAAGGTTGCGGCCAAATTGACCCTCCCCACCAGAAGAGTTTTTTGGACCATCCCAATTCCCAAAGCCCCTGTGAAAGCCCCTTTTACGCGCGCTTTTTGCCTCCCAAGAATAAACTATTCATTCTCATCCCCATTCCTGCCATCTTTGAACTGTCTGTCCGTCTGTCTGTCTGTCTCTTGATCCTTCCTTCCAAGTCGTCGTCGTCGTCGTCCCCGTTTCCCCGCCACGCCCGTCGCGCACTCCATGTCAGGAGCCCTCCGACATTTCCTCCCCAATTCCCTCCATGCTGGCTGCCTCAATCCCACTTGGGGAGTTGGGGAGTCACACTTCTCTTGAATCTCTCACCGAATCGTTTTCGAAGCACCAAGTTTACTAACTTACTGTGCTGTGGGCTGCCCTGACGTGCGTATTGAGAAGACCGTTTGAGTCGTACGAAGACGGCAAGGAGGGGAGTCATTAGTAGTATTGCTGTCAGGTTTTGGATACTGGGGAGAAACAGAGAGACACAGAGTGACAGAGACAGAGAGTGAGAGAGTTGGTGGCGGAACTTATTTGATTTTTGAGGGTGGAAGCTTTCAAATTTCGTAGGTCCTCAGATCCTGAATTGTAGTTCAAGTGTGTGTGCGCGCCGTTCTGTCGGGAGCGCGCGAAATCTGGAAGTGAAGCTCCAAGTGGTTGGAGAACGTGCATTCGTGAAGTAAGTGCATTCGGTGTGTTTGTGTTCCGATTGCGAGTTTGGCTTGCATTGAACGCGGAGAGCGGGGTTGATGTGGCTGTTCGTTCGTGTTCCAGGGTGAGGTAGGTGGGTGGAAGCAGGATGGTGTAGACAGCGGTAGCAGGACTACGAAATTTTGGGTAAAGGGCGTGCGGGGAAGATAACACGTCACGCCTCGGAGGGGGTCGAGAGCTTGGAAATTCGGGAGAGGCTTCGAAGATTTCAAGTGCTGGTGGTTGCGGTTGTGCGTGATTCGGAGATGTAAGTCTGTACGATGATGCACTGCTGGCTCTATTTGTTCTTATCAAGTCGTTTTTTCGTCTTTCAAACTCCGGGTTTTTAGGAAGTGCCCTAGAATCAAATTTGAATCTGGGTGGTTGGGATGCCTCGCCGCTGCTTTTTCTTGAGCGCGTGGTCTTCTTTTCGTGCCCCTGATTAGGAATTATTTTGAAGGGGATTCGGATTTGTGCTTTGCTCTGCTGCGGTAGGACGCGGTGTGTGTACACTCAACCCTCTTCAGAATGATCTGCTCTGAAATAGCATTGTAGAATATCCTGCACACTTCCCACACTATCATCGATTGTAGCACACATTCAAATTATGTCTTTGTGAAAGTTGGTGCCCAGGTCTTAAGATTGAAGAGGTTTGGGGGAATTCGAGTTCAAATTCTAGAACGTAATTCCGTTAAGAGTCCAATGCTGTTGGTCTTGTCGCAGGTGCGTTGATAGTCTTTTTTTAAATGCTCGTTCGTCGGCATTGTTTTCCTCGTGATATGTTTGGTCACCATCACTGTGATCAACTTCTCACCTTTGCATGTGTATATGAGCTTTTGTATTGGAGTTGGAGGGTTTGGTATCGTTTTCACCGATATGTCACTCCATAAATGTCTCTTTAGACAGATCCTATTCTTTTGTTGGATGTCTGTAAATTAAAATTGCGGTAAATATGTACAGAGGAGTTGTGTGTCAGTTTTCTCGCTGCTGAGTAATAGTTAGCATTAAAGGATTGCATATGCTGTCTCTATCTTTTCCGTGTTCCTCCGATGTCAGCTAATCTGTTGAAATTATGTTACTCTGGTAATGTAACTAACCAAAAGTCTATAGACTGTGAGGAGCTACATCATCATAGGACTTCAGGCAATCGAATGACCCTCAGGCTAAACCCCTAGTAGGTGCTCAATTGTCCTAGTAAGTCTAAACACATTTTCTGGCAAGTAGAAATACGCTTGGATAATATGGAGTAATTTTTAAGTAGTTCAATGGGTGAAAAATATGCAGTTGTGCAATGGGTGTCGAGTTAGTCTCAATTTACTACAACTGCCGTATATATTTTCCTACAGAGGCTTCATTAACCTCACATCTGCCCCTACATGGGTCTTTCACTAGTGGATTCGTCTTTTTTGAGTCAATACAACATTATACCACGGACGAAATCCTCCAATTCTTCATGTCCTGACGAGAACGTGTTATTTTCTGCAGAAAGCATTCGTATCAGAGGTCATCACTAGTCCCTAATCAATGCACTTCTAGGTGATCGCGGGCGGCTGCCAAGGATTACGTCGTTGCTGCAGCTGGTGACTTGACAAGACGGAGCGGGAACATTGGTACCGTTGGCCGAATTGACGATTGACTCTGGCATCTAGGCACGACCAGGCACAAGCGAAGATGTCCAAAACGGTATCTGGGTGGTTTGGGCGCGCTCACAGCAAGTCGAGCAAGGAGCTGAACAAGGAGCTGAACAAAGAGGAAACCACGTCGGAGCAAGACAAGGAGAACCAGGAGAACAGCTCCAAGCCCACGGAAGCGACCAAGTCTCTCACCAAGTGCGATTCCCTTCCTACGAACGCGAGCAACTCGTTCGACTCGGAGGATGAAGCCGATGATTCCCCCGTGGGGGAGTTCAAGCAGGAATTGGGTCCTTTGGTGTCTCTGAAGGAGCAGCTGGAGAAGGACAAGGAGGACGAAAGTCTGCGGCGTTGGAAGGCTCAGCTGCTGGGGTTCGCCAGCGAGGAGGATGCTGGGGACGGGTTTGTGGAGCCCGAGGTGAGCGTGATGTCTTTGGGGGTGATCTCGAAGGGACGTCCGGACAGCCATTTCCCGTTGCCTCTGGGGACAAATTCCAGGGGATACACGTTCTCTTTGAAGGAGGGTTCGACTGTGTCTTTGAAGTACATATTCACCGTGCGCAACAACATCGTGTCCGGGTTGACTTGCATCAACACGGTGTGGAAGGCGGGTTTCCAGGTGGACCAGACCCGTGACATGATGGGCACGTTTGGTCCCCAGCAGGAGCCGTATGTGCACATTGCCGAGGAGGAAGTGACTCCTTCGGGAGCTTTGGCTCGCGGCGCTTACACAGCCCGTAAGCGGTTCATCGACGATGATGGTAGGGTGCACCTGGACTTGGATTACTCCTTTGAGATTCGGAAGGACTGGTAAAGGTGAGTGCTAGTGTTGTGTTAGTGTTACTCTTCAGATCGACGCATTCCTTCCACTATATGAAAATTGTGGAGGGACAAGTTGCCGTAGTATCCTCTGTGTGATACAAGCTAAGCTCCTCTCTGCATCTGAAGCAGCTGTAGGCCAGTCAGGATTTGATTCATTATTGACATGGTAGAAGAAATTGGAAGAGATGAAAGTTGTGCATTAGTTGAGATTATATTTAGTTCCCTTCTCTTTTGGAGCATGACTGACACGAAGGTGAAAATTGTGGTACAGCCAATCATTGTCATTTCCGGTCAATGTCCTGTGTGTCGAAGCTTACAACTATTGTGTCAGCAAGTTGCAGCCCTTGTTGGGGGTTTGTAATTTACATCGTCTCCACATCATCCGGTTGATATATTTTTATGCTCGCAGCTTGCATTTGGTATGACATTGCTGGTTTACCCGGAACGTAAACCTTCTGATACGCACTTGAGAGGTCTGATTGGGATCCCCTAGTTCTAAGGTGGATGAACCTATTGCTAGCAGAGTGGCTGCATTTGCCGCTGTGGGATGGATGGTTTTTTCATTTTTTTTTCCACACGTGGGCAAACGACGTAGCAATTGAAATTATTATTTTTCAACAAAGTGCGATTTTGTTATGATTTTTGGAATTGTGCTGCCCAAATAGCTCAGAAGAGTCTTTGGAAGTCCCAGACCAACAAGCAGATTTTGATGCCTTATTTGAATACTACCGCATGCTGGGGTCAGATTCATTAGACCCCATGCAAAATCATTTTTTGCGGGTGGGTTGGGGTTGGGGGTGGGTGAATATCCTTTCATTAACTTGATGTAGAATTTTTGGGATTTCAATTCATAAGATTTCAAATATTTCATTACCTTCAGCAAGGTCCTCACACCTTTATCGAGGTACCATTTATTGAGGGACACAGGACTTTACCAAATCTTTTGAAACCTTTAGCAATAGAGTTTTCTAAGCTTAGTAAGTTAGTAAAAGGATTGGTTAAGTTTCATTCCCTTTTAATGAACAAAGTTTCTCTTCAAGGAGGAAAAAAAGATTGGGTTTTGTAAGCTTATGTATTTCATGGGATTTTTTACATTTATGAAGCACTCACCTTGGTATGTATATTATTTTTCATTTTTCATTTTTTAGAATTTAAATTATTTTAATATATATTTTCTACACTATTCAATTATGCCACACTATAATTTCTGAAAATTTCATTCCATTCCATATTTAATCATATTTTGAATTATTTTTTTAACAAATCTGATTCGAACATAGGGTATATGCTAACTAATACAAGTTCAGAGTTTTTTTGGATAGGTGACCTTAAACAATTATGAGTTTTGATATTAATGTTGTGTGCATCCCCAAATTCACTACAATACTCCTCATCAAAGATTGTCCTACATTCCATTTAAGCTACTTTGCTTGAATTAGGTGTAGTTACCTACCTCAAAATGTGACCCAATTACACTCTCTACACACTATCTTATTTAGAGTGTGGGACTAGGCTCCATCACATTTGTAGTGAAGTACTTGAATCCATCGCAATTAGTCTTAGAAGATCATTTGAGGCAACTTTAACTCGTAATTACTAAAGACACCCTATTTTGATGTCACTTAAATTTTGAAGTTTATACAAAATCTTACCAAAGTACATAGTACTATTTTTCATATTTTCTTTTATAGTTGAATATCCTTTAAAGTTTAATTTAAGCATCAAAAATCCAATTTTGAATAAAGTTGTTTATAATTTTTCTTTTGAAGATTGTGCAAGGGTGTCCATTATAAATATTGATTTTTTAGTGTTTGAAAATAAGACTCAAATTCATTGGATCTTAGGAAAAAATCACATTAGAAATTCATTTAAAAAAGATGTAGAGCAGACTTTGAGAAACCATATTTTGATTATTGTTCATGCATGTTATGTCTTTTAATTTCATATTTTTTTTTATGGCCTCAATTTTAGATTTGACATGTGAAAAGAAGACAAAATTATATTATAATGTCAAGGGCTTGGTTGAGGAGGGGGGTCAATTTTGGATGGTGTAATACTAGAAGTATGTTATGTTTTTGTATTGCTCCACAATTACATGATGTTGGAGAGTGTATGCAATTACAAGTAAATAGACATTATGGAAATGTATTGTCTTGAAGTTGACTGTTTTTTTTACCAACATTAACTAGGTTATAACATTAGGTGGTTATTTTGACTCATGAAGGATTTATATAATCACATGGGATAAATGCATGATAGGGGGTACCAACTTTTATGTCCCAATGCACAAAATGGGTCCATGTGTCCATGAGATTTTCAAAAAGTCATGGACACATATTGAAAACTAATCTTGGTGTAAAATTAGTTTTACGTAGTCTTGAAATGTCAATTTTGTGTTATCATCATTAAAAATCTCATAAAATGATGATTATATTCTTACAAAAATATAAGATTCTTTAAAAATATTACATGTTCCATTTACAAAAGTGTACCCAAAATTTCATGAAAAGAGGATTGTTGATGAATTTTGAGTTACTCCATATAATTTTTCATGCATTCAAGTATGTAGAAATTTAAAATCCTAAAAATAGATTTTTTTCAAAAATTTATTTTTTACATTGAATTGTTATGTACTTATAGTTTATTTGAATTATTTGTCTATATAGAATCCTTTTCTAATAGAAAATTTTGGAGATGATTTTGGAAGTGCAATTTTTTTTTTAAATTTCAATTAATTTTCAAATAAAAATTGAATGCGATCAATTTTTACAATCAAATTTTGGATAGAAATTGGTCAAATTAATAATAAAATGGGAGATTCTAAATTCAAAATCATTAAGATAAATCAATTTTGAATAGTTCAAAATTTATTCTATGGTTGATATATTGATGTATGGAATCTGTATTTAAAAGTTGGTTGACCATTGGCATTGGTCCTATACTGCATTATTATGACATTTTATTTTTAGATTGCGTATGTTTTTTTTTTGGACAAGATAAAAAAAAGTGGGACCATATATATATATACACATGTATAATTTTAATTTTTTGTGTGTATGTTGCAAAGTGTGCAATTAGTGTTTGGATTTTCAAGTGGATTAAACAGGTGGCTTTTGGCATTTTTCATGTATTGACAATATCTAAATTTGAGTAATTGGGAGATATTTTTGTTGATTTTTGTGAATTTTTTTAAAAGTTATTGAATTTTTTGGTCTATTTCATCATTGTTTAGCCATTTTTTCATAAAAGTATATCATTCTGCTTCAAATATTTGTTTGCCAGTTTTTTCTATTAAATGTTTCTGGAGAGTTCTAATAGTATTTTTTGTGGTTTGAGTACATTTTTAGAGATGGCTCTCTATAACCAGTATGGACTTGAATGCATGTGCATTTTCTTTTAATTGTTTTATGATTCTTTCATTGTCTTTTTTCAGTTTGTCAACTTCTTCATTTTTTTTCCTATGTACTTATACTTTAATATAGGTATATTGGGGCCTTTTGATGATATAGTAGTTGGGATATAGTAGTTTTGATTCTATAAATATTAATTTAGGTAGAAGGAGTTAAGGTTGTTTCTAAATATATAATTAGGCTTGCTATCTCTCTCAACATATTAGGAATCAAAATGAATTGTTTATTTTTTAATGTAGTATTATGGATTATAGTGTTGTATTATTATGGTATGACTATAATTTATGTAGTGTCCAATATGTATTTAGGACTAAAATTTATTTTGTGAATCTACTACAAACCGTACTCAATGACTAATGAAAATAGAACTACCAAACCAATGGGAGTAGAGTTCTAGTCCATGTATAGTCCAATCAGGTGTTGTGACATTCATGGATTCTCCCAAGAGGCACCGCAACTGGAATTCTCCTCCAAGATGTGTAGCTATATACCTTGTGCTCTTTCAAATGGAGCTCACAAATTGTCAAGCTTTGTTATGGAAATATACATCCTAAGGGGAAATGTTACACATGTCCATGCTCTCAACGCAATGTTGAGGTTTGGACGTTGATATGGTTGAAAAAATGTTGTTTTCTTCCTCTTGAAAATAGGAGAGTATCTTGTAGATAGTTTCGTCATTGTGGCATTAGTGTTTATGCTCAAATATTTTAATTGCTCTACATCTTTGAGTATATCATAAGCCTTTGTCTTATGAGCACTCTATCAGTGTCATATATGAGGGGGGACAATTTGTGACTTCTAACTACAAGGTTGTGTGTGAGGGTGGAAATTTTTTCTCTTCTCTTGTAGAAAGAATCTATCCTTTGTGAGAACTACATATCTAGAGATGCAAGAGAGTGTATGAGATGAATATTTAAATTCATGACAATAGATTGAACATGCAACACAAATCTACAACATAAATTGTTTAAACACGTACCTTGTAGGCATGTCCTTGAATCTAATAGAGGAGGGATATTGCCCATTGATGTGAGCTCTTCTTGCAGCATTAGTGTTTGGAAGGTGAGCAAGAGATCCTCTTTCATTTGAATTGGCTAAATGAAGGGAAGGTCTTCTAAGCTTGTAAAGTACACCATTTTCTTTTATCTCGGCTTATGTGCCTTGAAAGACAGGATTTGAAGTTGGAAAGTTTGAACTTTATTGCCATTGATTTGTTGCAAGACAAGCACCTTCTTCGTCTTAGGCTTGCAAGCTTTATTCACAAGGATTGCATTTTCAAAGTCTATTGGACAATACACCTCCCACAACTTTCTTAGCCTTGGAGTTGCAGACTTTCTTTATAGGGTTTACATTCTTGATGTCACTTGGATATTACACCTCGCTAGATAGGGGTAACCCCTTTTTTGCCATGGGCTTGTACATGCATTCTCTTCAGCTTTGCTAGATGGGCTATCAACTCTTTGAATATCAGAGTCAAAGATACACTACTTGCAGTCCACTCATGTACCAATGATATGAGGATTAAATAACAAATCATAATTCAAATAGTAGTAAGACTTTATTTAAGCCAACAAAGGTAGTATAGTAATGAAACTTGTTTCAATTTATATGCAATTTTTGTCCTCTAGTTTTTAATAATTTGAAAATGTAGTAGTTTAAATTTAAATCGGCCATTGCTTCCATAGAAAAAAACCACTTTTCAAGCAATTGGACCTTAACCACAAAGAAATCCTCCAACAAGTTCTTGAAGTTTGAAGTCCTCAATTCTAGAATTTGAGCATTGTAATGTGTGCCTTATGCATGCCACTACAGCAAGTAAGCCCATGCAACAAGACTCACCTCCATATTTTGCACTACTGCTGGAATTATTGTTGAGGTATAACTCCTACAAAATTTTAGATCATGCAAGCTTCTTCATATTGCAATGCCTTGCTTGGAAAAATACTATTCTTCATTATGTTGCTCACAAACACCGGAAAAAATTTCTACTCACACCATCCTATAATTCTTGCATTGTAGTGATAGCATAAGTACTTGTAGCATTCTTGAACCCCGATTGAGCAATTGAGTCACCTTCTACACCCCTTGTTCCAAATGCCCTATAAAACCATTGTTGCAAGTCTTGAGTTCTACAACTTCTAAAGCTTCCAAATTCAACAACGCCACCAACTTTGTTCTCTTCCATGAACACTACCCTATTCTTGGGGAGTTCACTTAGAATATCGATTAGAAACCACGTGCAAACAAAACTTTGGACCTCCTATATACTTTTTGAATTTTGAATTTAAAAAAAACTACTACTTCTACTACTAATAATAATAAATGGATAGAGAGAGAGAGAGAGAGAGGTTTTCCTACTTTGAAAGTTTATGTTTTGAATTATTGATATTTTTATTTGTTAATAATAATTAGTTACAAATTTTTGAAGTAACAAGATACACTATAGAATTGAAAAATAACTTTCACACTCCTATATTATATAAGAAAAATTTGTCTAAAAAATGAACAAAAAATTCCTAAAAATAATTTTCTATTGAAAACTTAGTTTGGATTGAATATTGATTCAATGGTCATCTAAATGTGTTCTCTATAATTATTTGAGTTGAAAAACATGCCATTTTAGTTAATTTTCAACCTCTTTTAGAAATCATTTCATATTTTATTTGAATTGGAAATCTTGGCAATAGAAACCTATAGTCATTATTAAACAATGCTCAAAATTTTAGGTTGAAATTAAAGTTTATTAGAAATCACTTGTTCGCACATGGTTTGTTGTAATAGAACTAAGTGCACCCCTCGAGACCCTATTAAAACACTGGTACACCTTGTGAATGTCCAAGGCACTGAGTAACTTTAGAAACTCAATTGGATCTTATGCTTGTTGTGGCAATTTATCTACAACCAATTCCCCCCATCTTTCAAATTGTTGTAGCACAACTCATGTGAAATGTGAAAGTTTCTTGCCGCATTGCTAGAGAAACACTTAAAAAATTGAGCAATGCTATATTACAATGTTGTAAATTCAATGAATCCTTGTTGTTCTAAAGACCTAGCCCAATTCCTAGTCACCACTTGAGATAGTCACTTTTCTAGACGTGATACATATAATGTAAGAGCCTAAAATATAATAGACAAGCTTGTACTACCTCCGTCCCCAAATGATCTTCATGTTGGATCAAATGTTCCAGATTAAGGTTTAAAATGTCATTTAAAGACATTTTTGCATTGCAAGTAGAGTTTGATGCATTCTTAGTGTCTAAGAAACTTTGAGCTTCAGAGCCCTTTTCAAAGTGTAGTTTTGAAGTATTGAAAAGTGAAATTTTTGGAGCATTTTCAAAGAGCACCAGTAGACATTTAATTGTTGAGTGTAAGGTTTTCATTTTATGGGCATTTAGTACAAGTCCAAGTATATATTTGGACTTCTATTTTGTCTTCCAAAGCTTCACCTCCTTCAATTGAAAAATACTCAAAGAGATGCAAAAATTGATCTTTCTAATCATTTCATTTGTCTTTTGATTGATGATTGCATGGATGGAGGGGGAAAAGTTGTTTTGTTAGTCTCAAAAAACAATTAGAAGCCAACTTTGACCTATTCCAACGTCACAAAGTGCAATAGGAAGATCATTTTGGGACAAAAAGTTAAAGCCAACAAGAAGATTATTATAGGACGGGAGGGAGTATATGCCAAAATATGTGTAATGTGCCACTTCAACAAGCACAAAATCTTGAATATGACTCAAAAAAATTCTCCAAAAAGATTAGAACATTCTTGGAGTCCTTGTCTAAATTATGTAGAAACCCTAATCCTTGAATATGCTCATCTTCATGTACTCAATCCACACATACAAAAAATGTAGGTAACAATTTTGGTTGCAAGGAGTTCACTTGTCAATGTTGTTTTGTTTCTCTAATCTTGACTTGTTTCAATTGGTTTCCAACACTTGACAAAAAAAAAATATTTTATGAATTGAATTTTATTACCTTAGTTAGAAGTTCCAATCCTACTAAATAATGTTATGAACACTTATTTTTTGGGTTATTTTTTTCCCATGTATGATTTAGTCATTGATTTAAGCTATATTCTTTTTTTAGTTAAGTGTAGACCTTATTGGTTTGAACCTTCATTACTGCAAGGTAAAAGCATAAAAAGACGTCATTTTTTTTTTGAGACTAATTCTATCCAAATTTTGATTCTTTGAACCAAAATCACTCTAGAATGATCTTTCCATACATATCATCTCATGACACCCTTAGAATGTTAAGCTTCATTACACCTAAGTAAAGCTTTAGCTGTGGACACCTGATAGCAAAAAGATATGAATTCCACTCATAATTAAGGTAGTATGCTCTAAAAGCGACTCTCTTCTTCGAAACGATCATATATTTAGTTGGAGAATGGAGATGGGGTGATCTTTAAATGGATAACTTTAACAAAAAAAATTTTTTAAGAAAAAATATTTTTTTATTGCAAGAGCCAATCATTGTCTTTGATTTCTGCACATCTCTTTAGAAGTTGCAAGTGGACAGATTTGGGGAGACCTATGCTCACAAACAGGTGCTTATGCCCCAAATCTTTGAAAATTAATAAGTAATTCAAAAATGCTTGGAAAAATACAAAACCACTTGTGGTAGGTTCCACATCTATTTTTCTTTCTCTGGAAAATGATCTAAAAATATTTTTCTCTACAGAAACCTATGAAAAATAGATGGACCAGCCCTTAAATGGTCGCATTTAGAGCATTCTACCTTACACCCTGCACCTTAGTATTTAATGGCTGAATTGAAGCCAAATTTGACAAAAATGCCCACTACCAATTCTTGAAAACAATGTCTGGCAATTCCTTGTCATAAAAATATTTTGATTCCGACCTCCAATGTAGCAAAGAAGCGTCAACTCCTTGAAGGTCACTTCAAGGTAATAATACCTGAAAATTACAGAAGTTGTAAAAATATTTTGACCTCTAAGAGCTGCTTGATTTCGATACCCGACGGCCGACGCAGAACCTTGAGACATCAGAAACGTAACTGTCCCTAACTGTCCCTTACAATCCTTACATCAAGGACAAAGCCAATAGTCAAATAAACTGAAGGGGTCCTTTAGTACCTTCTTGAATGGTGCCCCCAGTTCAACTCATCAATAACTTTAAGGTCTACAGTACATCTGCTAACTCTACACCTACTGGTCCTCCAAAAAGATATGTACAAGGCAAATACAAAGTGCAAATGTGTAACTTACAGGCTATGTTTTCCTCTTCTTCCATGGCTTCTCCGGGCTGCTGGCACTAACGCCAGTATCACTATCACTACTTGAATCTGCGTCACTGCTGTCAGAACTGCCACCCCCTGAAGTGTCTGAACTAGAGCCCCCAGCCTCGCTGTCGCTTGCCACAGGTACATGTTGATTCATGATCATGCGAGGCATGTTTTTGAGGTACTCGCGAAGGCTGTCTGTCAGACCACCCAGACCAATGGGGGTGAAAAAGTTGATGGCAAACCGCGTGTTCTTGGGGTTGTCTTTCGGAAAGATTCCATCGAACGATTCCTGCATCAAGGGGTCACTAAAACGCTCATTCAATTTCCGCAGCCCCAAGTGTTCAGAAAGTTCTTGAAAAATAATCTTGATAAAGATACGTGAGGATGAAGTTGTGTCCTCCTTCGTGAGCCTGATGTAGGCCAACGCTTGCCAAAGAGTGCATCCGTGCCCAGTAAATGAGCAAAGAACTTTGCCACGTTGCGAAGCTTGTTCGTTTCCAGACGGTGAATCATGGAGTATTGTTTCACAAAACATTCATCGAAATTCTCTTGATAAACGCGATTGATCATGCAGAACCGCTGCCCCAGAAGACCGTAATATCGCTGATAAGTCCTCTCTTGACTGCAGCACTCCAGAAGCATCACACAGAGCTCCATCTGCGCAGAAAGAACAAGCGTTACAAATCTATATTAAGTTGCTGCAAATAAATATGTCTAAATAAACATAAATACACCTAATAAACACAACATAGATATAAATGCTATCTAAATAAAAAATAATAAAGATAAATATTATTTAAACAAACATAAATGGAAGCGTAGCAGAAAAGCTGACTTACCTCTTGTCCAGGTTCCAGCTTGATTTTCAGAAGCTTGTGCCCAGCCTCCTCGAAGTCTACACTGGACATAATGGTGAGGTAGATAGTACGCCGCAAATTCACTAGATTCGTCTCTGTTTCATCTTGGATTATCATGCGTGCCTCCCTCTCTTCTTCATCTTCCTCATCCTCCGAGTCATCCTCATCACCAGAATCTTTATCTCCGTCTTCAACTTCACCAGATGAGTCATCACCCAAAATCTCCTTTTTCAAGGCCTCGTACTTCTTCTCATTTTCTATGAAGTCTGGATCAACCTTAAAGATGTCAAGGCTCGTCTCTTGATCTAACTCATCATCTAGCCAAAGGTCGTGCGAGATCTGGTCCTCTTGATCAACGAGGTCCAACTCGGGTAACACAGCTGGAAACCCCTGGAATTGAGCCTTGCGAATTGCAAAAAGGTCTTCAATCATAAATTGCACCCGCTTGTCGATCTCTCCTTCATGTAAAATTCCACGAAATTTCGTGGAATTTAAACCTCTCAAAGATACCGTGCAGTCCTTGAGGGGAGACGTCCTTGAGGAGAGATCCACATTCCTCAATGAAACCAACAGCCGCTTCAACGCTATCATCCGTGGGTTTCTCCAGGAGAAGAGTCAAAAGCTCAAGAGCGAGAATCTCATGTGCTACTTGTTGATTGACAAGATAAGCGATGAATTTGGCAGCCGCTAGCAACAGCGGCTTGTCATTCCGCTTGAACACTCGTTTCAATTGCAAGATGATCCTCTTCAGCAGTAGTTCACCAAGCTCCGGAAACTTCGTGTTCACCACGGCAACTAGGCCGGCAAAAACGTGGGTGAAAGTGGGAGAGGCCATCTGCGATTTCATGCAAGACCTTGCGAATAGACCCCTTCCTCTAATTAAATTCTCTCCGAAGAGCACCGGGATGATGTTTTTTCACGTTTGACGCACTGACCTACAAAAGACGCAGAGGAAGAGTTCGTGAGCATAGAATTAAGAGTACAACATTTTTGAATCCAACAGAAATTCCTTCGGAAGAGTAAAGCTTCCGTCAGAGCTGACAGAATAAACAGAGTTCATGCTTTCAGCGAAAGAAATTATGTACACTCCGAATTCCAATCACTATGAAACCCTAAAAATATCATGCATTAAAAACCAGACGTCGAGTGCCGACCAATCACAGGAATAAGACGACAGGCGGTTCCATATTGCACACTCAATCCTATCTTGCACCCCGTTAATTACGTACCTTGTTCACAAGACCGTTGATACTCTTCCGCAACGCATCCCATGTCATCCTCTGATACTGCACCGAACTCTTGTCTTCCACGTCTTTCATCATCTGCGCCAATTTGAAGGGCGGAATATACACACCGCCACTCCGTCCGGAGGGAACGGCAGGTGACGAGGGTTCTTCCAAAACCTCCGCATCTTTCTTCTCCGGCAACTCCTCCTGCTCTCTCCTACATCTCTGTGGTCCATCTCGGGACCTTCCAAGCCTACAATCATCATCCCTCCTGCCCTCATCTCCCCTGTGCCTCGTTTTTCTCTCCCCGGTGTACCGCTCTTCTCTCAATTTCTCGTCTCCACTGTTGCGACGCTCAACTCCTCGGTAATCGACGTCGTGTGGAGAATTCTCAGTGCCACCATTGAAGCTCTCTCTACCGCGGAAGTCGTCTCTCAGGTGGAACCTGTCGTGGACGTCGCTGCGACGATCCCTGCCGCGATACTCTTCCCGACAGGAAGCGTCTGCACCAGCTCCCCAACGCTCCTCTCTTCGGACGCCGACCGCAGTCACCACGAGCTTCACTTGTCACAGACAGATGAGGAAAAACGAAACAGAGCAAACACAACTGCGTTGAGCGGAGAGAGCACCAAAACCCTAAAAAGTAAAAGGCTGTCTTTTCGCTCTGGTCCAAAGTCCAAATTATTTCAGTGTAGTGTGAACACGTAGCTGCCTTCTTTTATCCCCGCCATAATTGCGGCGAAGCAACGAGCTCTGGCTATGGTGATGGCCATGACCAGTTTGTCAACAACGCTCATCCCAGGCTCCCATTACGCTTCTTCGCGGCACCGGAATCCTCAGAATGCTCTCAGATTCATGGATGTTTTGACAAACGCGCCGACTGATTGTCGGCAGGACAGGGTGTGTTCCCAGCTTTCGGTTGACCTAAATTGCAGGGGAGGTCTCCCTCTGGTGTCTGCTCATCGTCATCACATTATTGAATTATTGGTGCAGCACATTTTGAAGGAGATACATGCGAAGGAGCTAATATGAGAACCGCTGGAGTGATTGAAATGGCGAATTTGGAGGTTTTGGCTTCGTAACAGGTCCGCCGGTCGGGAAGTATGAGTTGGATTGGATGAGCCGATTTTTTGAGTTTCATGATCTGACTTCGAACCATGGCGATGTGTTCAGACGCCGCCGTTCTGAGTCCGAGGTCTTGGATACCGAAATAACAAATCCTTTCATTCTTCTGGATGATTCAGGTTCATCGCATGGAACGTGTTTTTTTCAAGTATCTGGACCGTGTTATATAGAGGCTGGTTTACTTGATCTGTTGCGAAATTGACAGGGACTAGCTTGATCAAAATGAAGAGATTAATGAGTTTGTTCTTTTACATGAAGAACTTGGTGATAGGAAAACGGCGAGAGCCTTTGCTGTTGCACAGGCAATCTGTTCGAGGTTGCTGCTCTTCGGATCTTTGTAAAATATCCTTCGTGTAAGCTGAACTTGCCATATGTCAGTCTTTTGGACTGGGTTGTCGTAAAGTGGATGCAAGGGATCTAGGAAGAGAATGTCACTGTCGAACATTGATTTGTGGCCTGCTGGCGTTAACCAGTACAAAAATCATCAACTATGTCATTGACATTACTTTCGCAGCTTCTATTTAGCATTCTTTTTTGTCACCCCATGGAACGATCTTTGGTCATGATTGGGAAACTGAGTATCTCGTATTGTTTGGTCGATTGCAGATGGAATACTTTCTTTGCAAGATTCCATGCCTGTTTGGACATCTCGGTCAAGGTTGCTGGGCCACTATACATTTTACTTGCCTTCTCTCTTATCAGGTAACTTGTTTTTGATTGTCATCCTGCATCTAACTTGTGAATAATCGATTCTTGAAATTCTAGTAGGTTCACTAATTTGCAATGACACTCATTTACTTCTCGCGTAAATATACTCGTACTTTCTGTGTATTTCATGTTTCTTGGCGAGCTTTCTGTCCTTGTCTTTGTCGGAGGCCGTTTGTACATTTCATCACCTATCTTGCTTTTTAAAAATGGCGCATCTAGCCTTATGTTACGTTTCTATAATCAAGACAAGCGGTTTTATAACAAGTTTCGATTGCGGCTTTGTACACTCCTCTCAAACTTCTCAGCACTAGTTTTCTGCATGGTAAGCTGTATCGATGCTGATGACCATCTCGATTGTTGTGGCAGTTGTGTCATCTATATGTTCTTGGTATCTGTACTTCCTGCTATTCATGATCTTTCCTCTTGGCAAGGAATGGGGCACCTCTGCATAGCTGGATGGCTTGCGTTCAATGTTTTCTTCAACTACATCTGTTGCATCTACACTGATCCTGGCATTTCTCCACATCTTTCTGTGCGTCCTCAATTCCCTCACACCTTAGCATGTCACACTTCCTTTTACAGTGCTTGGTGTTAGTTGGGAATGTCGAAGGGAGGACTGATATGTATGAATGTGATTTTCTTAGGATGCAGTGATGGAGGCGATGCCCGGGGCCAGATACGAGATAGACTTAGAAGGTCTAGGATACCCTACCACCAGATGGTGCAAACGATGTTAGCATTCCTAACCACCAACTCCGTCTAGTTGAGTTTAGGTCTGCAGAGTTTCTGCATTTCCACATTGGTGAGGCAGGTTGAATTTCAACCATTATGGTGGGGATCTTAGTTCATCCACACATTTATAGGATAATGAAAATTGGATGTTGAAATTAGGTTTTGAAGTACATTGTTTCTTACAGTTTCTTAACCAAGGTTTGCAGTCAAAAATTGTTTCGTTTAAGGCATACCTGGGCCTCCGAGTTGCAGCTGATAGTATTGTATCTATGCTATTCAACAGGTCGTAAACCAAAGCCTCCAATGACTCACCACTGTCATATTTGTCAAAGGTGAAACATTTAGTGCCGATTTAAACATTTATGGTTCATGGTATTCCTGGTTTTGAATAATGAAGTCTTTGTGCTCCTTTAATTTGTAGTAAATTTGGTGAAGTACTGGGCAAAAAAGGGAATCAGGAATGGAATCTGACAAATATGTCTTCGACTTTCATGCGAATGTCGATGCTCGTTAAGCAATGTTTCCTTGAATTTTTACAGGTGCATTCTGAAGATGGACCACCATTGCCGTATCCTTATCACAAGGCATTCGTCGTCATACGATTCTGTAGTTATGTAAACTAATTTCAAAGCTGTGGGGTGCTCGTTTTTAACACTTACTGTCATTATTTCTTGTACTAGCACCTCGCTATTCTACCAATGTCTTCCAAAGTTCCGAGCAAATTGGACCTTGACGATGTGATCAGCATGGATGCACAACTGCATTGGATATTATAATTATCGTTTTTTCTTTATATTTTGTAAGTAAGCTTTCACTGATAGGCTCTATTGAACGTACTGAATGTCATATATGTTCTTAGAAGTTTCTAGATTTGTATTTTGTGAGATTTAATCTGTGCTATGATACTAGACGATATATTGACTCACTATGAACTCTTGTATATATCAGTGCTCTATATGTGGGCAGGCTGTCTGTACGCAGCAACGATGTCTTCTATTCCCATGTTTAATCCTGAAGATGAAGTATGTAACCATGAACTTGCATATCTTTTCCGTCTTTGATAGAGTTCTTGAAATAATGCGGTATAGTTTCTTAGCACAGGATAATGAACATAGAGTTTATTCATGCATTAGGTGGTTATCATTCACTGGAGAGTCTTCATGCTTAGTTTTGCAATACATAATGATTGTGTCAGTGCACTCTCACCTGCTGTTGAATGCTTCTCTGTTTCTAACTCTTCTGGATGTTTTCAAAATTCAGGACAGTGATGATGATGGTGTGGGCGTCATTTTTACATTCATACTCTCTGTGGCGGTCTTAATCTCACTCTCGTTTCTTCTTGGTTGGCATGTGTATTTGGTCCTAACTGCTCAGGTATGGAACTGTGATTGTTTTTCTTAATCAATCGTGCTGTGGTTTAAATCAATCGATATCACGCTTCAGTTGCCAGAGTGTTGTCTTTTTAATGGGATATGTGTATTTCTATTTATGTTTCCCATTTGTGAACAGACCACTATAGATTTTTATGGGAATCGGCAGCGGCGACGGGAGGCACGTGCTAAGGGAGAGGTACCACAACATGCAAAGTTCTTCATAGAAATTGTTCAATCTCTTCAAAAATTGCTCTCGCACCCATTTACTACCTTCATTAATCATAATAACATGCTATGAGCCGGATGGGCCGCGGGCGCTTTCATCGTTCCACCCGGCCCTGTCATTCGCTATGCCAAGGGTAAAGCAGACAGCAGAATGAAGTCTATATAGAATTTTTTTTAACTGCGGTCTGTGACCTTTGCAAGCTTATTTTCTCTATTTATTGAAGGGGCATAGAAAAGAAAATCTCCAAGTCAATGCAATGGGGCAATGGTCTGAAGGAATGTTAATGCTTCACAATTGCGTTACGGTCGTTCAAATTAAATCTTGATGAAAGTAGAGACTTAAAGCGACTTAGTCCCGTGATTATTTGTAGCTCCACTTCTCTTACTCGGCGGTTCTGCCTCGTGAGATTAATCATGTTACATATATCGTTTAGGTCAGTTCTTGTTTTCATGGTGTGTTTTTCCTTTCACCTCCTATAAGTAAAATTGCTTCCCTATAATTGCACCACTATTGACCACTATTGACTATTTTTTATCAACTCAAGATATTAGAGTTACAAAATAAGAGATATGGAGGTTGGAAGTTGATAATGAGTTCATGTAACATTCAATGTTGGATGAACCCATCGTCTACTTCCATCCTTCGTATCTCTTATTCTAGACCTTCAATCTTTGACTTATTAAAAAAATTGAGTCTATATGGATGCAATTAGTCTAGAATGACAAGGCTTACTCCATTGATTATAAAATACACTTATGATGTGTGTATTTTTTATTTGATCAGCTTGCTCACACTTATCTGGTTTGACTGCTTGTAGGCTTGGTCAAATGTCTACAATCTCGGAAAATTGCAAAACCTGCGCCAGGTATTGGATGTTGGAGGTCGTTGCTGGTGGCTATGGATAGTGCTCCCAACGCGGGCCCGTCCGAGAGGAGACGGCATCCATTTTCCTGTGAAGGAAAGCTCTTTCCACCCCTTGCTTTCTAATCAACCAGTGCTATCGCTGGGTGACACTCTGTGTTCATCCACTAATCCTGCTAGTATAGGAAACAGTTTAGTTTCTGATAGAGGTAGCATGTCCAGAGAGAGAATTTTGAATGACGGGCAATGGGCAGCAGCTGAGAGGTTGTGACTTGTTACATTCAGCGAAGTCATTGTTATTTCATTGTTATTTCATTGTTATTTCAATACCAACCACTCACCAAGTCCTAGCAATACAGTTGTATCCCTAGTTGCAAGTCAGCCTACTGTTAAGCTGATTCAGCTGAGAATATTGATATTCTGATCATGAACGTCGACGTTTGTTGTCCTGCCTGGAAACTATTATGTTCCTGAATGGCGTTTGGAAAGTTAAAAAGGAGACCTCGCAGTGACGAGTATTTGTCACGTACATTGCGACAAACAAAGTGATACTGGTGAAACAGTGGACTTCATGTACAGTACACGGAATCGTATGTAACTGTTGACCGAAGGGAACTTGAAAGTTTTCCATTCAATAGTCCAAGCTGTGACCGCGAGTGCGTGCTCCAAGCATCATCCGAAAAGTAGGTAACGAATCTATCCTGCACCGTTGAACACGCAGATTTCAATCTATCATCGGCGGGACAACAAAAATTTGTATCACCGTACCTGAGGGTCAGATTTGGCAACAGACTGTCGGAATACTTTACTTTCCACTGTTGAATGGTTTCGGCAAGTTAAAAATCACATTTTAGAATTTTGGCACTCTTGGATACTAAACTTTTTGGTTTTTGTTTACCACAACTCTTCTTGTTTTGGTTGCAACGAACTTTCTTGTTTTCTTAATTGATTTGTTTTTAATTGCTATGTCTTTTCTTGGTTGCTTTGTCTTTGATGATAATCATTGAGTAAATATTTTAGAGTTTTACACTTGGAAATGTTATTTCTCACAAAATTTTAAAATATTCCAAAAATTAGGCAATATGGAAGAAAGACAAAAAGATTTAGAGGTCTTGGCAACTCATGGTCAATGCATCTACTCAAAGTATTTTGGGATGTGCTTTCAATGATAAAAATTTCAAGTTCTAATTATATACAAGTTACAAGTTAGGGCTACTTTACATCTAGAGGTTGGGCCAATTTGTTGTGTTAGAGGCCCAAAATCCTCACTTGTAATTGGACAAAAGGTTGAAATTAATTCCAAACCCTTTACACTTAAAGGCCGAGCCAATTTAGTGGAGTGAATATTTTATTGAAACAAAACGTGATTAGACTTGGCTCAAGCTCATTGAATTGGATGGACCAAAAATGGAAGGCCAATTCTTGGTCCTAAGGTCAATGTTATATTTTTTTTTAATTAAATATTTAAATTTTTTATTATTTTTAACAAATCAGATCTTTTGAATTTTGTGCAATTGGCCTCAAGGGGAATTGTTCCAACTTCTAGGTATAAAGTGGTCATGAAAAGAAAGAGGGGGGGGGGGGGGGTATTTTTTAGGTTCTATTGAATTGGCTCTACTTCTTGGCTACAAGGCCTTTAAATATGGAAGAATTGATCCCGTTATAATTTTATTCTAATGAGTTGAAGTTGAAGACAACCTTCAGCTTGGAAACGGTTGAAATTTTGTGCAATCAACCTTGAAGCATCTTTAGCAATCTGCCACAAGGACGTGCCAAATTGTTGGAGACACATGCTAGAAGCAAAGAAAGGTTTGGCATGTTGCCAAGGCTCTAGGAGAATCCGCTTCCAAGGCACATTATTGCCAATCCTGTCAAGGAAATCAAGGTACATAATTTATTGAGTTGGAATTTGAATTGGGAATTTATCGTTGACCAACATATAGGGCTTTCAAGAAATTTCCTTTTGATGCCTCTTCACAAGAGCATGTGTGCCACTAAGCTGTCCACTTGGCCCCTATCCCAAGGCACCAGAAAAATCCTCGTTCTACAAGTTTAACATGGCAAAAGTCAAATTTTGAGGGCACTATACGATGAAGTGTTTTGCTCAAAATGTAGCATGTCCTACATTAAAAAAAATGATACCAACCGCAACTGCAGGGCATTACATATCCCCAGGTACACCAAATCATTTGGCGTGACAATGTGGTATGGACCTTTGGAGATGCTCTCAAGGGGAATTGGCCCTTTCCTCTAGGTGTAAGGTAATATGCTCTTAAAGCGACCATTTAAGGGTTGGTCCACCTTTTCCACAGGCTTCTACAAACATAAATATTTTTAGATCGTTTTCCAAAGAAAGAAAAAAGACGTGGAACCTAACACAAGTGATTTTGTATTTTTTCCAAATTTTTTTGAATTACTTATAAATTTTCAAAGATTCAGGACACAGGCACCTATTTGTGAACATAAATTGATGTGTGGAAATCAAAGACAATGATTGACTCTTGCAATAGAAAAAGTATTTTTTCCCCGATGCATTCAATTGCTAAAGTGGTCCATTTAAAGATCACCCTATCTAAAAATAGGGACAGTATGAAGAAGATGAACGCTTTTAGAGCATACTACCTTAAAGCAGCTTTTAGAAGTTCATTGGGAGGAGCAAATTCCAGAGTGGACAGGGGACGCTCTACCTTAATGCTAGGAGATGTTATTAATGCATATCATTCTTGCAAACGGGATATCATAATGGGTATATCATAATGGATTCAAACAAAAGCTGGCTCAAAACAACATGTCAGCCCTCTCTATTGAGAACCAGAAGTACGTATTGAAACCCAGTGATGGGCCAGATACACAGAAGGGTATCTGAAATGTAGACCTCTGCAGGATTTCCACCAGTACCTCACTTTCATGTACTTCGCCCATCACGCATATTTACAAGTCACGAACTAAAAAAATGAGTGCCAGACTTCCTACAACAGCTGAAGGTTTGTGCAAGCAAGCAGTAACTTATTTTGAAACATGTGAGCGGGCTTCCATGTGGAGTTGAGGGCCGGTGGAGCTTGGCCGATCATCGGTGGAATGGCAGTTTCATAAAAACAGGATGCCCATTCCACCAGTGATCGGCAGGCTCCACCAGCCCTGGACTCCACATGGAAGCCCGCCCTAAGGGTTGCTTTATGGTAGAACCACCCATATCCCAACCTGTATGATGCAGCTATTTTCAACGAAGACTAAAACAAATTTTCAACGAAAACTTGAAATGTGATTTTTTCTCCTTTTCAAGGTTGGAACTAATAAGGTCATAATACATGTCTCGATGTAGTGAGCAAGAAAGTAGGCAGTTTCAATTCAAGGTATAAAATTACCCAAAAAATTGCAATCCTTGTGATTTCCATCTTCCTAAATGGCGGAAAATTTCTATTGCCTTCTATTGCTCCTAAACATGCACGGAATCGCTTAAGTGGTTGACTATGGATGATTCTACCATACACCTTGAGGTTGGGCCAATTTCCCTTGAGGTGGATTGTACAAAATTTCAGCTCCTTTTGGACTACAAGCCTTCTTCAACTACTCATTAGGATAAGGTTATAATAGGGTCCAATTTTCCTATATGTAAAGGTCTTGGGACCAAGAAGCCGGGTGATTCAATAAAACCTAAAAGAGAGAGAGAGGGGGGGGCTAATTTTTAGGGCTGCTTTACACCTAGAGGTTGTATCAATTTCCCTTGAGGCCAATTGTGCAACATCCAACGGATCTGATATGTTGAAAAGAATTAATATTTTACAAAAATAAAAATAATTAAAATCTAACATTGGCCCTCCTTTTAGGCGGCACCCAATTTAGCAACCTTAAGCCATGTTAGATTATGTCTTTTTTTAATAAAAAATTTATTCCACCAAATTAGCTTGGTCTTTAGGTGTAAAGAGTTGGGATCGATTTCAAGGTTTTGTCCAATCACAAATGAAGATTTTTGACCTCTAACACACCAAATTGGCCCCGCCTCTAAGTGTAAAGCGGCTCTAACTTAACTAAGTATATTTGATCATATCAGCAATAGAGATTGAACCAACACTAAAGTAAGCTTATATGATTTACTGCCTTAAGGTAAACCAGCCCATTGCGGTCAGAATTTGAGTAGGCCCCATTGTGGTCAAAATGTTAATGGTGGTGTACATTTGAGTTTTCAAATGTACACCACCATTAACATTTTGACCACAATGGGGCCTACTCAAATTCTAACCGCAATGGGCTGGTTTACCTTAACCCCTAAACACTCTAAGAGACCAAAAGTGTCCTCCCATAGTTTCAAATCCAATTCAAAGTGATGTAACTTTTGCATCCAATGTCTAAATTTAATAAAAATATGTTGAAAATTTTGTATTATTTCTTCTAGTTTGTATCATAAAATTTTCAAATCAATCCAAGATGTATTGATTTTGTGGAAGCCAATTGAAGTTAGAGGTTCAATTAGTGTTCACCAAATTGCATTTTATGGTTGCAACTTCAGGGGCTTGTATCTCCTTCATCCAATGTTTGTTTTCAATAAAAAAAATATTGATTCTATTTTATTTGTTGTCTAGTTATTGTGGTAAAATTTTCATGCCAATTCAAGTTACTTCGAATGTTTGGGCAATTCAAATTTCAAAATCCCAACATTTTTGGATTGTAGTGAACTTGGGTGGCTTGTTTTTTCTTCATGAAGTGTTTGTTTCTAATATAAAAATTGCGCAAGTTGTGCATACTAATCTAGTTTGTGTGGCTAAAATTTCATACCAATCCAAGAAGTTATGAATGACTAAGTAGAAGGAGGTTCACTCTCAAATGTTTTTTTTGCAACTTTTCTTGCTATTTTTTTAACATTTCAAAACCCCTTGGTAGACACAATCACTATAAGAAACCCGCGTTTTTAGGGGTGCTAGCAAAAAACGTACCTTGTTTGTATAGATGTCTCAGCATTGGTCAGGATACGGGCTGTTTTATGCAAATTTTGTTGGATGTTGCGGGGAACGTGTACATGTTATTTGAAAAATGCATGAACGTCAACTATGACAGGCATGTTGTGAGTGACGTCAAAGAAAACATAGACTTGTTTTTTTTGACATCCAGGAAGACATGAGGAGTCCACGTCAGCAAGTAGACCAATTTTGCCTATGGGTAAGTTAGTAAAATTTACTACAATCTATGATAAAATGTTGATCATATGTGAAAATTTTAGGCAAATGGCAGCCACATGGCATGCTTTGCAAAAAAAAAGAAATGGATGGATGAACACCATGGATGAAAAGAGATGATCTTTATACAAGTAGGGTGGTATAAAGTGAAACAATCCATATGGGATATACACAACAAGAATTGTGTTCAATGTAAAATGTTTGAAACAACATGATGCAGATGTCAGAAACAACGTCTAGATGTTTGAAACAATGTCAAGATGTACATGGTCAAGTTTCTATATTCTAGTTATCCCATATTTTTTGTCTCACCATGGACAGAGAATGGATACAAATATGACCTTTGTAATCTAATTTTCAATAAAGGAATTTTTCATTTGGCCATCAAAAATTCTCTTGATGGTAGATGGTAAGTTTTCTTTAATTCTTGGTGAATTCAACATTCTTTTTTGTTTATTTTATTTTATAACTTATTTTAACTAATTATTTTTTTGTTGATCTTGCCTGATGGATAGGGTATGCACCAATTGATGTCTCAAAAAACGTCTAAATTGACGATTAAAAAACAACATTAAAATTTTCAAACAAAATAAAAATATGTTGACTAAGCAAACCACGTCAGAATTTCCCGTGGCCACGTCACTGCCCACGTCATTGAGGGCCCGGATGAAAAATTGTCCCACGTGGCATTGTCCGGATGGAAAATGATTACATGTTGCCATCGTGGCATCCACATGTCATGTTTTTTGAGCTTCAAAAGACCATGTTTTCTGAGATGTCAAAGTATAACAAGCACAAATTAGGCCCGTTTTTTGAAAACATGGTCATGTTTTTTGCCCATCAATTATAACGAATTTTAGGTGACATCTACGAAAACACACGTGATGTCATGAAAAACATAATCTAACGTTTTTTGTGACATTTCAAAAAACACGGGTTTCTTATAGTGAATGAGTCAACTGAATGATATTATCTTTCATTAACCCCTCACCGCCCAAGGCCTAACCATGTCAAAAAACAACTTTCCTTTTCAAGTGTTATAAGTCTAAATGTGAGTAAGGTATGAAAATCTCAACCGTACAATATTGTAGTGTGCATGTTGTAGATGGTGTAAATCAAATTTGAGGTCATTTGACCGTATAGATTGAAAGATTATAATGTTTTAGTGCCTCAAAAAGATGCTGAAATTGTCCTCAAAACACAATTCGAGGTGAAATTCGATTTCTAAACCTACTCAAATGAAAAAACTTTGAACTAAAAAGTGATTCAAAACCAAAAGAAAAACACTTTGGTGGGAAAAAAAATCATTCAATTGACTCATTGCGTTTGCAAAATTGTTTTGAAATGTCAAAAAACAGTGAAAAAAGTAGCAAAAAATCACATCTATTGCTGAACCTACCTCTACTAAAATGCCTCTCAGTCAATCATGACTTCTTGGATTGGTATGAAATTTTTACTACAAGAACTAGACTAGTATGCGCAACTTTTACAATAAAAATTAATGAAATCGAACCTTGTTTGAAGAAGTTATAAGCCGCCGAAGTTCACTGTAATGCAGAAATGTCTATATTTTGAACTTCGAATTGCTCCCAAGCATTCGAAACAACTTGGATTGACATGAAAATTTTCCCACATTAAGAAGACTTTATGGGGAACAAAACCCAATTTATTTTATTGAAAAATAACATTTAATGAAAAAGATACAAGCCCCCGAAGTTGCAGCCATCTCAATGCAGTGTGGTGAACTAAAATTGAATCTGCAAACTTCGAATGGCTTCTAAAACTCCAATACATCTTAGATAGATCTGAAATTTTTACCACAAAAACTAGTCTAGTATGCGCAACTTTTCCAATAAGTTTTATTAAATTTGGACACCGGACGCAAAAGTTACAGCACTTTGAAGTCGACTGCTAGATTGTGTGAGGCCACTTTTGGGCCCCTTGGGCGGTGAGGGGTTAATGTGTTGTATGCTGGTTTTGAATCACTTTAAAGCCTAAAGTTTTTTTTCATTTGAGTAGGTTTAGAACTCAAATTTCACCTCCTAGTGTATTGCTAAGAAAATTTCAGCATCCTTTTTCAACACTAAAACATTATAATCTTGCAATCTATGTGGCCAAATGACTCCAAATTTGATTAACTTCATCTACAACATGTCACAGAGCATGTACACTACAAGATTGTATGGTTGAGATTTTTATACTTTAGTGACATTGAGAGTAAACTGTCCATTTACCGCACACGTCCAAGAAACAGACAACAACCGTTGCCAATTATTCCACAATTAATAACCGTACAATTCAACCACTGATTCAATTGTGATGGGAACAAGATTTTGTATCACCGCCTAGTGAGAGCACACTATTCGGTGAAGGGGGTTGCAAGGAATTTTAAGCTAGATTTAAGGTGCATCGCCCTTTAAATTGCAACAAAATTTGTAGGAAGAATTTTTTTTTTCTGCATTCTTGATTTTTTGAAGGTGAATCTTGACATGACATTTGCTAATCACACCGAATTTCAAAACGTGCAAGTCCCTGTATTTATGCGGAGAAGGATTTGATTTTGATGTCTGTGCAGTGATTGGCAAGTTTACTGTAGATCTATACCACTTCAAAAGCAATGTCATGATGTTTTTTGAACCCCCAAAAGGGCTTTACGCTCAGTTCAGGGGTTAAGTACCTCCTCCGTTTGTGCAGCCCACCATGACATTGGATTTACGCTCATGAATCCCCCATTATGATGGTCTGCCAAATCGAATGTGAAACTGACCAACACAGATCAAAGTCAAGACGGACAAAGCAGAGTTTCTAATCTGTGGTGGTTTCCCAGCTAACTCATGATCCCTTTGTTTTTGTGTTTGTGTACTGACTTCCGTCGTCTTCATCATCGAGGTGGGTGCTCCTTCAGACAGACAGAGGGCACCCCCTGTTACAAGCAACAAATCTTGCGTTAGGTGAGATGTGTTTAGCCATGTGGCGCTTTTCCTGCGCTGGAGACAAGGACAGGACAGAGCAAGGTAGAATTTTTATTTTTATTTTTCTCTCCACAAGATGGGCGCTAAGTAAGAAACAACAGGTCGCTGGACAGAGCAGGCAGACAGGTTCTGGAGAGAGCGAGCAAGCCAAGGAAATACGCTTACTAAGGGCCGCTTCACAGTATGGCCAAAGGTCAAGAGGTCGTGGGTTTCCACCAATCAAATTTCAAGAAATCAAAAATTTGGCCTCTCGATCCTTCACACTAGAAGGCACAAGTCCAAACGCCATCACCTTTGAACTACTTATGTGGCAATAAATTGCCTACTTGGCAATAGACTCTCAAGAAAAAGTTTGGATCAACTAAGAATGGAGACCCAAACTATGGCCAAGAGGCCGTCAACCTTATGACAATATCTCAACCGTTAGATTGGTAGGTGGAAGTTTGTTGCTAAGGGTTTGAACTTTGGGCTTGGCCTTTGGAGGCTTCACACTTTGGCCATCCAAGTTGAGAGGCCGTGAGAGTTCATTGTTGAGGGTTTAGACTTTGGACTTGGCCTTTGGAGGCTCCTCACTCTGGCTAGCTGAAGGCTCCAATTCCTATATTTTATTGCCTATTTATTGATCATTTCTTTGGACTTTCAACAAAGTTTGTCCAATCAATCCTACAGCCTCTTACTAGCCCTAAGATAGGAGGTCCATAAATCATATAGTTTAAGAACAGAAACTAAATTTGGGAGAAGTGAAGCTTCTTGAAATATTTTTTAGTAAATTTTTTGTTGAAAGACAAGTGGAATTAGCATCTATTTCAAGTCGTTTCATATTTTTTGGAGCATTGTATAGTGATTTATGAAATTTTAAAGTTGAAATGTCATAGGGCTCTAAAATTGCCCACCTCCTGAAATGTACATATAATGTACATTGTTGAAGGCTACAAAAAAAATAACATGTACAAATACTATACATTTGAAGACATTACAAAAAATTTGGGGGGTCCAGAAGGCCATTAAGCCTGGACCCCCGTAGTGATACTACAGAGGGTTTTTTTGAAAAAAAAAATCCTGAAATTGAAATTCTGACGTGGTCGAAGTGCCAAGTCAGCGCTGAAGTCAGCGTGACGTCACTTTTCATTTTTTTTTTTCGGGGGGGGGAAGTTATTTTTTTTCAAATATATATATATTTATTTATTTATTTATTTTTCCATAATATCACCCGCGGGTCCCAAAAATCAGCACTCACAGCCTTGTTGAGGCCTCATATTTTTTGTAATGAGATGGTCCGTTTTAGAACCTATGGTCTAAGTGATTTTTCTCATCTGGAATATATTATTCAAGGAGTCAATGAGATCTACATCATTCTTGATAATTGCAATAAACATTGATGATGGCTTAATAGTAACTTCACTTAATCATTTAACCCCTAAATGCCTAAGCCTTTTGAAGTGTATTTTTCCTATGAAAAATGAATATGAACTTATAGTTATCTTCAATGAAGTAAATTGTTTTTTTTTCCAAAATCTAACTATATAGATGTTGAAAGAGCTTGCTTATTAGTAAGCATATCAATTTCGAGTGCAAAATTGCATAGGAGTTGTGAGATTGTAACAAGAAAAATGTATGTTTTTTATTTTTAGTATGTTGCCCCTTCCCACAATGTTTAAAAAATTTGAACGTAAGAGTTTTTTGGAATTGGAGGTGACATATAAAAATATTAATAGTGCTAGCACACTAAAATGCATTTTCAAAAAACTTAATTTCACATGAAAAGCTATCAAATTCATTACACTACCTGCCTTGCAATTGTTGTAATGCAATTTTTTTAATAAATAGAGTTCGCAAATAACTCCAAATTAACATTTTCAAGTTTACATTTTCAATAGTGAAAATCATGAAAACACTTTACTCTTTCTGTTGATACCATTTTCAAAGCAAATGGATATGTACAATTTTTAAGATCTCAAATCAAGTGAAATTGGCAAACTTTACATTACGAAAAATTTCAGCCCTCGACAATGCTGTTTACAAAGTTTTTCCGGCACCTGCTGCGCTGCAGTTACAGAAAAGTAAAAATAAAATTCTTAAATTTTTTTTAAAAAAAATATTAAAAAATTCTCCAGTTTGACATGGCACTAATAGTGCCAGGTCAGATTCTCCCCCCCAAAATTATAAAAAATAAAAATCATTTTTTTCCCTAATTGCACCACAGCCCTGCAAAACTCGCGGCACTCCCAAGGGCTGTAATTCTTTGGGGCCCAAAGATGGGAAATTGAGTAAAATTGGCAATCTTTACTCTTCACTAATGGCACACATATGCTTTTGAGGACCTCTCCGTAATCAAATATTAAAATTTTTCAGTGAAAAATGAAAGATTCCAATAGTTAATCCTAAAAGTTGTCCGTAAATTATTTTTAAATGGTCAAAGGAATTTAACTACCCACACCAAAATGAGCTTGAAATTTCAGATCGACCATATATGGTAGATTGGGCACTTAGAAGTTAACTCCTGAGAATTGGCCTATGGTTTCTAATACAATATAGTATGCTTGGCAATGAAGTGTTAAATTGAAAGCCTAACATTTTAGCAAGTTTCTACCAACTCATTACTATTTGTATGTACAATTTTGAGCTTTTGCCCTGCATTCCAATAGTGTTATTATTAACCCCTCAAGAACTAGCATACAATTTTTGATTGTATAGAATTTTTTGGTAGGTTGGTGTGAATGAGGATTTGCATATTTTAAGCTGAAATTTTAACCCCTAAAGGCCCATTGTCCCCTCAAGGGACAAAAAGGATTTTGGGCAAGTTCTTGTGACCTCAATTTTTAATGAAACTTTTTGAAACTTACTCATAAGATAGAAAAACTTATTAGACTTGTGGTAATATAATTTTTATTTCAATTGGTGCCTAGGAGCAAAAGTTATGCCATCCTAAACAAAATTTTCAAGTCACTGAGCAGAAAAAGAAATCCACAAAAACTTGAAGTTTAAATTTTAAAAATTTTCCCACTTACAAATTATATTTTTGTCTACATGTGAAGCTTTGATTCATTCCATTTGGATTAGTGATATGAAAGTTATGAACAATCTTGTTTTTTGGGCAATTTGAGTATCTTCTTGAAAAACTAATTTATAGGATTCATTTTTTAATGCAATTTTTACAATTTTTCCAAAAAAATAGATTGACAAGGTGAAGTTTGTTTTCTAGAACAATCTCACTATTGAAATTATTGTGTTTCAATTCCATCTTAGAGCTATTAACAATTTAGTTTTTATTTCAATCTTGGACCTACTTCTATTTAACAATTTTTTAAAGAATGAAATCAAGTGTTTGTTTTTTTAATTTTTAATCCTAGACTTTCAATTCAGTTCTTCAATATATTAAATTTTTAATTCAAAGTTTATAGTGAATTTTTTTTTTACAAACGGTGGTCAAAGTCATCTAAAATTACAAGCTATTGTTCAAAAAAACTTTTGTTTCCAACTTTGAATGCTAAAATCTCTCAATCTATACAGTCAAACTTCATGAAATTTTTATCACATGATCTCATATAATTATAGTACAAGATCCTATGTTTAGATTCTAAATTTTTTATTTATTGATGAATTAGCAAAAATGACAATTTTGAGTGTTTTTTGACAAAAAAAATGGACTTGATCCTTTAGGGGTTATTAGAAGGTGGGGACGAGGAATACCTTTCATGTGCACCAAAATTCATGACATTTGAAAATATGAGTCAAAGTTATGGCCTAATATGTTACTTTTTTTGTAAATGGGCAGTCCAAGTAGATTTTTAAAAATCATTTATTCATAAACAAAAATTTAAAATTGGCTTTCAAGAATTTATATATGTGGAAAGCTTTGAATCATTCCATTTTGATCAATGAGATGAAAGTTATAAGGAATTTTTGTTTGCGGGTGGTTATGGATTTTCTATTCTAAAATAAACTTTGAAGTCTTTTATTTTATTCAATTTTAAATATTTTTGGAAAAAAATAAAATCATAGCATATAGATTGTTTATTACAACATTGCAACCATTGGGATTAGCATTTTTCAATTTCATAACTAAATTTTAAACAATTATGTATTTTGAATCATTCTCTACTTCTTTGTATTTACTATTTTTTTCCTATATATTGTAGAATTTCAAATGATGTGAAAATTTTCAAGCATGTAGCCAACTTGTCTAGGAAAAAGAATCCAAAATGCACAATCATTTTGAACATTTTTTCATAGAAAAGTGAGCTTGTCAAGTGCAGTTACCTTGTTTTTTGAAAGGCTAAAAAAACTATTATAATGAATTTGAATGTATATATCTTGCAATCCACATGGTGGAAATTTCTGAAATTCTTACCACGTGTTATTAAGTTAGCATAATACAAGATCCTATGGTTACATGTGTCAAAAAAAATTCAAAAATTTGGTACTTGTACTAAAATTGGCAATTTTTGAGCGTTTTTGGTGAAAATATAGTCATGGAACTTTAGGGGTTAATGAAAAGGATTGAGGGCCTTCGTGGGCTGCAAATGAGTGAGTGAGAAAACAAGACATTCATACAAAATTGTCCAACTTAGATTGAATTGCAAAAACAATAATAAGCTTATCGAGTAGTCATTGTCAGCATAAAAGGTGAACAATGGATGCCAATAATTTGTAGTCACTTAGATTTTGGTTCATTTTTTACTATATGTCTTTTGATTGGTAATGGAAAGATAGATCTCTTTTAATTGGACAAACAAATAGTTAAAGTGAACAAATAGTCGAGTTACTTCTAATTTAAGCATTCATATGAACCAATTGTCGTAGCAAAACAGGGAGAAAAGAGGACGGCCAACCGGCAATTAGTTTATCTTAGTAGTTGCAAACGGTTGATTTCCTCTCTCCCAATACAGCCAGACAATTTTGTAGTTTTGCACCCCTACTCTCTTGGTCTTTGTTTCGGTGATAAGTTGTTTTGAATTGTTGTATTATGAACTCCTTCACTTTAGTGCAAATTGTAAATTTACAAATTGTTGTGTATTGTGGTAGTGTTAATATTCATTATTGAATCGCATTATCCAATGATTGGATTAAGCGTGTGTATGTGTGACAAATTGTGTTTGGGTTATGTGAATGCAAAGATTGTCTCTGTTGTATTGTATGTGGTAAAGTTATAGACAAGTGGTAAAATTTAGACTAATGACTAAATATGGGGAGAAGAACTTCTTCGCTGTGATTTGTGGATGATTTATTGCATTGTAAGAAGTGCGGAATTGACTATTTGTACGGCAAGAACTTGGTAAATGTGTGGTCTAAGCAATCGGAGAACTAGTAGAGTATCGAGCTCATACGCATTGACAGACAAGTCAATTGGGAGAGGAATTGGAGCGACGGAGCCAAGGATTGGAGAGTCTAGAATAATACGATTTGCAACAACAAATTGTCAGAGGTTGCAGTGATGACTTTGCCAGAAGCATGAGGTAAGTGAATTCAACTAATTGTCTTCTGCGGTTGTTGTCTGAATGGGTTGTGGTCCATTAATGTAAAAATTGTTATGATGAATGAATAAGTTGTTAAAAATTTAAGTTGTTGTAAAAGTTGATTATGTGTTCGATGTAGCTCTGTTGGATGGTGGAATTAACAAATGGTCTGTTATGGAAAAACGGTGTGAAATCAGTGATGAAGTAGAACCATTGTTTGAAATTGTTGTGGAAAATTAAATTAAAAAAATGTTGTTGCCACTTATTTATGCAATTTGTACGTGAATGTTTGGGTGCGAGATGGCTATATATTGGCAATTCGTCTACCAATGGTTAGTTATTTTATAATGTTAATGGTTGTAACTCAAAATATGTAGCTTAGGAGTTGGATAAGTATTTTTTTTGCGGTTAACTGTGATTGATTAATTGTGGTGGATTGAAGTTGTTAAGTATATAACCAGTGGAGCACAGGGAGGAAGAACAATTTGTTTAATCATATGAATATTTAATTTGATGTTGATTAAATGATGATCAATCACTGTTTGTAATTAGATGTCTAGACAAAGTGTCTCCTTGTTAAGATGGTCTGCTATACGTGTACAAGTAGTCTTCAGTTTAAGGGATTAATTGTTGAAATTAATAGATGAGTCTCATAGATTGGGCAATTTAGTAGATCTTGATTTCTATGGTTGAAAAAATCTTTGTTGTGAATTTCAAAATGGTCGTTTAGATTCTTATGTTTTGATTGAAATTACCAGTGGTTGTTATGAATAGAATCATAATGGATTATTGATAGATAATTTTTTATTGCATTTTTTTGAGACAAGTTGTTGGTTGATAATGATGTGATATGAGATTGTAGGTAGTGTTTGACAAATAGTTACAGAATTATTTGGAAAAATGAAACTAGGAATACAAATGAAATAGACCAAACTAGTGGTGTAGAGAATTGGTGGATAGAGCCGATTTCATGTTTAACTATTAGTTGATATGGGATTTGTTTGGTGTTGTTGGAGACTGAAACATCTAATGGTTTTAGAATTTTGCAGTGTGTGTATCATCAAGCGTGCATAAACACTCATGCCCTACATTTAGATAGAAATAAATTGTTGTAGACAGGATGGAGACTATTTCTTTGAGCATCCTAATTGGTAATTAGGATAGCTAAATAGATACCGCAACAAATTGTTTGGTAATATTGTTCACCAATAATTAATTAATGTGTACAAAATTTATTGTTTATATATATATATATATATATATATATATATATATATATTGCATTAGATTCTAGATCATATACATGACAAATTGTGGTTGACCCCAACTAATTGTTATACAATTGAGCCACACACTAGATAGGACTGGGACTGCATACATTTGTCCATTGCATTGGTAAAAGACTGCCACAATAAATTTATTCCTTTGGAATATAAGAATGAATGATACTTGGACAAATTGTATTTAAAAATCCATTTTATTCTGGATTAAATGTGACTTTAGCTACAAGAACACTAGACTATTTGATCATTCCCTTGATTTTTGAAATCCTATACTATAATCATGGATTTTAGAGATAGGAAAAATTTAGATTACAAGGTCTAAACATACTATATCATATAAAAATTGTAGGCCATTTTTGGCATGTTCAAGCGTTAAAAGGTTAACACTAGTGTACCATGTGCTATTACCATAGCTAGAATAAAAGTATAAGTAATTTTCTAGTTTTCTAATTCATAAAAACTTTGAAATTCAATAATTTTCACACTTTAGGTTCAAATGCCACAAAACAAAGCCTATTCACTCCTCCTCGCAAAGAGCTTTATGATGATACAAAGAACTTGATTACAAGACACATGGTCTAGGAGATCATATTGTAACAAACAAAATAGATGGTCTCATTTAAGGTATTATTAGTGTGCCCTATGTTGTTGCCATAGTAAAAATAAATTTAAAAAAAATTAAATTCATAAAAACTTCAAAACTTAATAACTTTTGCATAGGAGGTTCAAACACCACAAAACAAAGCCCATGCACACTTCCTTGCAGAGACCTTTTCAATGGTGCCAAAAACATGACTAGAAGACAAGTGGTCCAAGAAACCTCATCATAACAAAAAGAAACAAATTTAAGGTATGGATGGGGGTTTGTGGCAAAATTGGACTCTTGTGTAATTGAAAGATCCATAATTAAATTCCCCTCATAAAATTCATCTGTGATAAAATATCCCATTCTAGGCCAAATGGAAGCAAGCTCATTGTGGGCAAAATTTTATTAGTTGTGTACATTTTTGAAATTGAATGTACACCACTTATATAATTTGGCCTACAATGGACTTGCTCCCATTTGCCCTTGAATGGGGTAGTTTGCCTTACTTGTTGCTAATTCGGTGGTAAATTGGAAAAAAAATAGTTTATTCACTTTCTTTGAAACACCAATGATCTTCAATTATAAGGCGGGAAGAAACCTCAATATGTGAAAACACTAGAGATCAAGGCTTAAGGAGATAATCTCTTCTACAAGTGTACTCTTTATATGTGCTTAGGCTTGCAAACACTGTGAATGGCTTTTGGAAGGGGAACCCTACTCAACTACAAAAGAGGGACAACCATTGTACTACTTGACCTAGGGACATGTAGAAAATATCCTCATGTATAATAAATTTTCTATGTTTCAAGGCATATTGGATTAGGTTTACATAGAACACCTATTGTCATCCCTTCGATTTTCATTGTGAAGAATATTTTTTAAATCTTGAAACCACTTTGAATTCAACTTTGAATTACTTCGAGCTCTCATGAAAAGGACATATTGATTCTTCACTTGGAAAATTGTCCATCCCAATATTTGATCACCAATAAAAAGACCCCATAGGTTTTAATGGATTTACAATATTTTTAAATAATGGTTAATCATGGAATATTTTGCAAATGCTTTTATCTGTTTATTTATTTTAATGAATACATTATACTTGGTCACATCAAAAACACATAGTTTGTTATTTGGATAGTCAAGTAACTCTACTAATTCCCTACAACTTTGGCCTCATAAGTATTGAAGCCCTCATTGGATGTATGCATTTCATACTTGCACTAAAGTTGAATCCAATAATCAATTGTCTTTTTTTATGAGTTATACTACAATAGTTGTATTAAAATAAACTCATTTGTGGTGTTCTAAACTCCCACTCTTTCACAATGAACGACCTTATGCACATTTGGAACTTACTTTGTCACTCTACTTTCTAGCATCTCCAAAAATAGCTCAATCTTTAACCACTTATGATTGTGAATGCAAGCCTTTAAGATCAAGTTGCATGTAAAGAGGTCCCTTCACTAGTTCCGGTGTCCTGTTGTAAATTTGTCCATAGTGTAAAAACATATTATATTATGTTTTATGGAGTAGCTTCAAGGTGACGCCGTTCCGAAAGGTGTATGACATTTATATAAGAGGACGATTTTGCCTTAGAGCTTCATTGAAATCCAATAGTGGTTTTATTTCCTACTTTAGATTTAGAATGTCGAATTGGAGGGGTTTTTCTGAGACTCAAGATGAGGAGCCTCAACCGGAGGCAACTGCCGGATGAGCCGCTTCTGTCGCGAGAATTGCCATCGCCATTTGTGCATCCACGAGATGAAGCTGGGCCTTCTCAACCGCCAAAAATGCCTCATATTGAGCAGCGGTGGCACGGAAACCTTCAGCATGATGCTCGTACGTTGATAATCTTGTTACAAGTTGGATGTGTTGAACCCGGTAGCCGTGAAGTGACATTTGAAGGGTGTTTTGAGGGTCTAAACATCGACCAATATTATTGTACGGTCAGGCCGATTAAAGGGAGTTGTAGCCACCAACGATGGTTAGAAGGGCCGGTCAATCCTTTAACGAAGGCGAATTGTGTAGAATTTGTCGTTGCGACTATCAAGTGCATTCTCAAATTCTTGAAGATGGAGTGAAGTTTGTCTTGAAATTTTAGTTTTTTACCTCTAATAGACATTAGTTTTATGTTAGTGTTTATATCCATGTTTGGAGTATTTTTATAGAAATAATTTTGTGTAGTTACAGTTGTAGAAAGAAAAGATGGAAATGTTTGCCTTCTAGGTGTACTTTGAAGTGATTTTTCTTCTAAGTTAAAGATAAAGATAAAGATATAGTTATGGGGCCAAATAGGAAGGTCAATGGTTGAAAGTTAGCCTTAGGAGCAAGTTAAGGGCTGATTGCCACTTGCTTTGAAGGTATGGAGTTGTTGATAAGGGAGAGAAAAAGGTGGACACTATTCATCTTCTCTCTCGTTGTAGTTGGCAATACCCGAATGTTTGGAGGACTATTGTGTGGAGTTTTACGAATTTTGGAATAAAAATTGGTGGGTTTTGAGATCATGTTGTTGTCTTCCAGAAGTGTCCTCTCTTGCTTGAATTGAAGTTGTGAGTTGAGATTTGTGTTAATTTGAGTGGAAGAAGGTTTGTTGCCTCCCAATTGAAGAGGCAGAGACTTCGAGCGATCATAACAAATGCACAGAGTATTAGTTTAAGTTGAAATTCGGAGAGGATGTGAAGACTTTTGTTAGCTTTCTATGAAGCTATCATTTATTATATTTGAAGCATGCATGAGTGATTTATGAGTGTGGAAGTGAAGGAAGGTCTACTGCCTTCAATTCTAGAGATCGAAACTTTGAGCGACTATAAAATATGGACAGTGTGTTATTTTGAGTTGATTTTTAGAGGAGAAGTAGATATTTGTGTAAGATTTTCAGAAAGCTATTACACATCTCATTTGAGTTTGTAGAGTAGCCGTGGCATCAGACCAAAGTTTAGTTAAGAAGAAGAAATTGGAGTTGGAGGAGGTTTGAAGATTTTTGAAGAAATCAAGACTTCAAGACTTCAAGATTGAAGATTTGTGTGTTGTGGCTTGTGGCTTGTTGTGTTTTTATTGTTATTCCTAGCCGGTTTTGGAGGCTTGTTGTTTTCAATTTTGCATCATAAACATTGTTGCAAGTTATGTGGATATCCAATAATAACCCCGTTTTGTATTTGTGGCGACGAAGTAGGATTGATCATCCAGATGGTCATTCTCTTATGTCGTTCCTACTGGTGAAAGGCGCTTCCTGATCACCGTGGGTTTGAAGTTTAGGAACCAATTTATCGGACGGCCAACTCGTGGTTTGACTGTCCCGTTTTACCCGTCCGAGGCCTTTCTTCTTATCACACACCTTTACCTTTGGCCCTATAGAGCCACCACAAGATAGGATGGTTGGAGATCGGATGAAGATTCGAGTTTGAAGACTTTGAAGACCTTGAAGACCAAGTGAAGATTCGAGTAAAGATATCCTCCATCTACACTCACCAACTTGCAGCCAAACACCATGTGTGTTCCCTAAGCGCGCTCCTCTCTACCCGACACCGGTCCTCGGCATTGTACATGAGATATTTGGAACTCCATTGAGGGTGGCCATTCCATCTTCTGTTTTTTGAATTTTTTCTTGTCTTCTTGTCCTCCCCTCCTCAAATTCTTCATTTAATTCTTCTTTCAAATGTTGTGCAAGATTTCTCTCCATAGCAACATATGCATATCATTTGTTTCAAGCCATTTCATCAAACATAGTTTGGTGGACTTCTCAATTTTTTTCTCAAATCATCTCTTTGATTCCATCCTCCCTGGCTACAAGGTTTTGTCTTTCCTATTCTCAACTTACTTCTGTTTTTCTCTTCATCATCTTGAATTTCTTCCTAATTATGGGACATGTAGAACACTGTCATCATCTTGAGTCTCTCTCGTTGATCTTTGTCTAGTCCCTTTGGCATTCTTCTCTTGCTTCAATGGTGTTCAATCATTTGTTCATTTGATATGACAATGCGCAATCCACTAGCTACTTTATTCTACCAAATTCAAATTAGTTAGGTGGTTAAACTCAATGTTATCATCATGATGGAGATGATGACAAAGTGTGACTAATTGTATAGAAGGTTGTTTAGGCATATCTCCAAATAAGACATCAAGTCCTTTAATCACCTTGTTAACTATTCTAGTTCATGAGTCAAAAAACCTTCTCCATATGACTTCCCGGAGCAATGCACAAGCAAATAGTAGGTCTTCTTCCCATCATGCTTTCAACTCTGGATGCCTACATCCTTCCTTCTTTGCTTCTGCCGCCTCTCCTTCTTTGTGGTCTTAGATCCTTCTACCATCTTTGCACTTTTTTTCCCATAACACTTAACATGGCTCTATTGTCCACTTAAAGTGCATGGAATCAAGTGAGTGACCATCATTTTTCAGCTGCCATATTGGTAGGTGCTAGTTTTTTTAATTCCCATCATATTTGTATTTATTGTTGTGAATAGACTATTGCCAATTAGATAGATAGTAATATTTTTCAAATAAAATCACGGCAATGATCACATCTTTTTGGAATATAAAGTGCCTCGTTATCGCCTTCAATGTGTAAAATATTCAAACAATTTGCCAAAGGCTTCCCCTTTGGCCATATATATGCTTTGATCGAAGTAATTGGTGGATAATTGTTGTGAAGGGGTGTAATAGAGGTATAGAATAGAGGGCAAAGAAGCATAAAAAATATGATGTCAGTAACGTCTTTTAAAGTGTGCATGTCACTTTTACTACGTTTAGTAAATTTGAAACAAGTTGTTTATCACTAATGATTGGATGACCTCATTTTGTTGAGAAATGTAGAAGCTTTAAATGCGCCACTTGCTTAACTTTGTGCACTATAAGAAGAATGTTTGCAAAAATCCTTCTAAAGATGTTGATGGGCAAGAAAGACAAGCTCCAAATTTGCACAAACATACAATCATGGGGGACAAAGGAGCAGTTGTGCCTTCACCATGTTGGCAACAATAGAAAAAAATTGTTTATGCCAGATGCTCCCTATGTTTTTTATACTTGGTCCAAGAAAATATTTTAGAAAATTTGACAAACATAAAGCCAATGCTTGTCTATATGTCTAAACTATACAAGAAATTTGCATATATAATGATATAGGGCCTGAAATTGCATGATCCTCACATCTTAATGCAATCACTACTCTAAATGCGCTTTAGAGATGTTGGAGATCATGCTATGGTAGGCAACATCATTTGATGGTGTTGTATTTTCAGACAATTGTGTTCCAAAGTAATTGAAGTAGATACAAAGGAACAATTGATGACAAATGTGGCAGAGATGATGTCTTATGTGGAGAAAAAAAATTGTCTTTTTTTTCTATATCATGGTACACTTGATCATACACTCAAAGGAATTATTTGTACAATCCTCTGCACAATCCTCTGCACATGCACTAGATGTATTTATGTGAATGCTACCTCAAGGGAATGAAATCCTTTGACCAAAATTTAGCCAAACTAGAAGGGAGTATTGCATTAAGGTACCAAGTCAAGGATGCTTTCAAATTCATAATCAAGCTCATGTCATAATATTGACCTACTAGTAGACGCGTTTGGAACAATCAAGAAGACTCAACCATAATAGATGAAATTTTGGAAGAGAAAGGAAAGTCTTGAGTACTTTGCAAATAATTGCAGAGATGGTTGCATAACTTTGTTTGCAACAATGCTAAGTCTCTTGAACCCTACCATGAGTAAGTTTTTTCTTTTATTTATTGGTTTGTATATGTGATACCTATGATATAGTATTTTTTATGTGATTATGACATAGATGACAATGTTTGTGCAGTGGATTTAGTATATTTTTTAGCATGAACCTTAAAAACTATTTGGATTGGATGCTAGAATCATTGTAATTAATAGATATATAGAAGAAATGCCACTCTTATTAGAGGTAATCACATGAATAAGTAGGAGAATACAAAATACCTTCAATGAATATTGGATAAATATTGGATAGATAATGAAGTCCAATTGTAATTCAATAGAGTGAGGGTGAAAATGAGTGAGAATATAGAAGGTTGGATGTTAAGAGAAAGATAATAATGGGACATTAAGTTGGTTTCTTATTTTTTGAGAGGTAGTAGGTGTGATGGAAGTGTAATATGCAACCTTATTGTTTTCTAAAATCGACATTATTGAATGGTTAATTTCTTCATTCAAGTTTGCATTTGCATTTTCCAAGGTTAGGCTTTATCTAAGTTTCACATTAGAAAAAGAATAAGGCCTCAAAACGTTGCCAGATTTGAACAAATGTTTTTAACACTGCAAATTAAAAAAAATTTAATTAAATTTTAAAGTTGAATTTTGACATGGCACCCAACCACATTAAAAAAAAAATTATAAATAAATAAAAAACTATTTGCACTACTAGTCTAAATTTAGTGTCCCTCTTGAAGCCCCCCTCATTTTCTAATGGAAGTTGACTACATTTAAATTAACCGCCAAGTATTGGTTAACCTTTAAATGACCAGCCTTATGTTTTTGGCAATATAACTTTTAGAGGCAAGTACATGTGAGCAAAGATTTATTTTTTTTGGGTGAAATGTTCACATAACATGTGCACAACAAGTATTTCTAAGGCTCAACAATTTTCATAACTTTTGATTACATGGTTAAAATTTTATTGTGTAATATGTAGTTTGTTTCTCAACTTGGATAGCATGGGCAGATACGAAAAAATCACTTTTTTCAAAAATAAAAATTTGAAATTATTTTTTAGATTAATATATACATGGAAAGCTTTAAATCATTCCACTTTGACTAATGAGCTGAAAGTTATGAGGAGTTCTAGTTTGCAGGCGGTTATGGATTCTCTAATCTAAAAATAAACTTTGATGTCGTTTATTTTACTCAATTTTCAATACTTTTGGAAAAAAATAAAACCATAGGATGTAGATTGTTTATTACAACATTACAACCATTGGGATTGTCTTTTTTCAATTCTATAAATAAATTGTAAATAATTTTGTATTTTGAATCATTTTCTACTTCTTTCTACTTACTATTTTTTTTCCTATATGTTGCATAATTCCAAATGATCTTGAAATTTTTGAGCATGTAGCCAACTTGCCTTGAAGAATGAATCCAAGGAAGTACAACCATTTTGGACATTTTTTCATAATAATTTGACCTTGTGAAGTGCAGCTGCCTAGTTTTTTTATAAGGCCAAAGAAAGGATTTTTGCCACTTCAAATACTAATATCTTGCAATCTACAAAGTGGAAATTTTAGAATTTTTTTCCACAACATCTCAGACTAGTTTAATACAAGAGCCTACAGTTACATGTGTCCAAAAATTATATTTTCCAGAAAATTGGTACTTGTACTAAGGTAGGAGGCTCTTGAATCGCCCATCTAAGGGCTGATCTGCCTTTTTCATATGCTTCCTTG
>OX579634.1:8374327-8409761 GCA_951230915.1 Antitrichia curtipendula
ACCCTAGGTCTTCCATAAATTGCTCACTTGCAAGATGGGAAAAAGCAAAGCCGATGATTGGTTGGGACCCCTTTTTTCTAATTCATTCATAGCACTATAGCGGTCAATTTAAGGATCACTTTGTTCCATTTAAAGATCACCTCGTTCCATTCAAGGGCCATTTATAGGGGCGGTTCTTAATGCCCGAGCGATTTCAAAGCCTCCTATTTTAGAAATGGCAGTTTTGGAGCATTTTTTGTGAGAACATTGTCAAAGAACTTAAGGGACTAATTGCCATTTCTAGTACAAGTATCAATTTTCTGAAAAATATAATTTTTGGACACATGTAACTGTAGGCTCTTGTATTAAACTAGTCTGAGATGTTGTGGAAAAAAATTCTAAATTTTCCACTTTGTAGATTGCAAGATATTAGTGTTTGAAGTGGCAAAAATCCTTTCTTTGGCCTTATAAAAAAAACTAGGCAGCTGCACTTCACAAGGTCAAATTATTATGAAAAAATGTCCAAAATGGTTGTACTTCCTTGGATTCATTCTTCAAGGCAAGTTGGCTACATGCTCAAAAATTTCAAGATCATTTGGAATTATGCAACATATAGGAAAAAAATAGTAAGTAGAAAGAAGTAGAAAATGATTCAAAATACAAAATTATTTACAATTTATTTATAGAATTGAAAAAAGACAATCCCAATGGTTGTAATGTTGTAATAAACAATCTACATCCTATGGTTTTATTTTTTTCCAAAAGTATTGAAAATTGAGTAAAATAAACGACATCAAAGTTTATTTTTAGATTAGAGAATCCATAACCGCCTGCAAACTAGAACTCCTCATAACTTTCAGCTCATTAGTCAAAGTGGAATGATTTAAAGCTTTCCATGTATATATTAATCTAAAAAATAATTTCAAATTTTTATTTTTGAAAAAAGTGATTTTTTCGTATCTGCCCATGCTATCTGAGTTGAGAAACAAACCACATATTAGGCCATAACTTTTGACTCATATTTCCAAATGTCCTTAAATTTAGTGCACTTGAAAGATATTCCTTGTCCACAATTTCTATTAAAACTTGGGCCAAAAATATGGAAATCTTTGGTCACACATACTTACCCAAATTTTCTATATTGCCAAAAAATGCAGCTTGGTCCTTTAGGGGTTAATGAAGAGTTTCCATTTTAATAAGAAGTTGCCACACTTTCTATTGGGATGGAATGTATGATTGTGGTGCAGGTGTTACAAAGTATACCATGCTAGATGAATGGAATCAAAATTAAACTTCAGCATTGTAGATGCCAAGGATACACTTTTACAAGATTTAAATTTATAGTCAATGCCATAATTGACTGAGGTGTGCTATCTTGAAGTGTTGCTTTGAAACACTTGCCTCAAAGAATAATCAACATTACCACGTTCATTTGTGCCAAGTAAAACAAGGCACTCTATGTTGGATGTCTACCATATCATTCTTGCATGGCATCCCTTATAAGACAACTCAATACCTATGTGTCCTCTATTTTTTGCTTGTCAGCTTTTCTTCATAGATATGAAGAGGTTTAAATAGCTTACTTCAGACCTCTTATTGCTTGCATGCCAATTTATTTAGCACTTCAAATCATACATGTATGTATTACACCAGTTTGGTCTATATGATGGCTAGACCTTATATTACTTTATAATTGAATATTATATTTTAAGAACCCTATAACTTTCAAAGTTTACTTCTACATGCATATATTGTTTTTCCTTTGCGGGTCTATGACAAGCACTTTCATTTCTTTCATCTATAGAAAATCACATAACTTTGCATTGTCACAAGGCAATGATTTTAAGGTTGGACTCTAATTTCAAATGGTTTATAGAAATGTTGCAAAAATGAGTGGTGATTTTGTTCCATTTTTGCCAAAAATTGGATTTGGGGCATTGAATACTATGAATACTTAGTTTTACTAAGAGTAAAAGCTTGGTGGTTGATTTGATCATACCTTAAATTTGTTGTACTATTAACAAGTGTCTTTTTGAGTACTACGCAATACTTAGTTGTACCCACAATACTATAATTGAGACTATGTTCCAATTTATCATAGAAAAGGGGTATGCCAAGCTTTTAATTTATAATAAATCTACCATAGGGGTAAAAAACCCTAAAATTTGGTCATTTTTGCGGACTTTATGGTGAAAAGATATCACCAAAAGAATGAGCTTGACTATGTGGCTAAAAAGTTATTGCATGATATGTCATTTTCATTTTTCGGCGGGCAGCCTGAGCAGCTGAAAAAAATTCTTTAAAAATCAAATTTTTTTTAAATAAAATTTGAAATTGGTCCTTTATATTTATATATACATGGGAAGCTTTTATTCATTCCATTTTGATTAATGAGATGAAAGTTATGAGGAGTTTTAGTTTGAAGGTAGTTATGGAATCTCTACTCTAAAATAAACTTTGAAGTTCTTTATTTAACTCAATTTTCAATATTTTTGAAAAAATTTAAGAACATTGGATGTAGATTGTTTATTACAACATTACAATCGTTGGGATTAGCATTTTTCAATTCTATATTTAAATTCTTAACAATTTAGAGTTTAGAACATTCTCTATCTCTTTCTACTTACTATTTTTTTCCTATATGTTTTACAATTCCAAATGATCTGAAATTATTCAAGCATGTAGCCAACTTGCCTTTAAGAATGAATCCAAAGAATAACCACCATTTTGGACATTTTTTCATACAAATTTGACCTTGTGAAGTGCAGCTGCCCGGATTTTCGCAGGGACAAAAAAAGGATTTTTGTGAATTCAAACGCTATTACTTTGCAATCCACATGGTGGAAATTTCTGAAATTTTTTCCACAACTTCTCAAACTAGTTGAATACAAGATCCTATGGTTACATTTTTCCAATTTTTTTTTTTTTCTAAAATTTGGTACTTGTATTAGAAATAGCAGTTTTGGAGCGGTTTTGGTGAAAACATAGTCTCTGACCTTTAGGGGTTAATTATTCAAATTTGCATTTCAATGAATTGGATTGATCAAAAGTTTTGTCTTGGCATGGGACATATGTGTCCTAATTGGGGAGGTATTCAAACATTGTAAAATACATTGTAAAGTTACCATAGTTGATAAAATAAACCTATGGCATTTTGAAGGCATGGGCTACTAAACTATGCAGTGAAAAATGTCATTTTTTTCAAGTTTTGAGACTTTGACATTTTTTATTTAAATGATTATAAGTTTTTCAAATTGAAACTTAAGGGTCTTATGAACTATGTCTACATTTATTAACAAAAGTTCACCTTTGATTAAGTGTATCTTCTCCTTTCAAATCATATTATTTTGATAAAATTACTTTATAGTGGTTTGGAAGATGTAGTCCAAAAACAATCATACAATTTCTATAATCAAAGTTTTGAATTTTTTGAATTTCCATGTAGATTTTATTTTTGAAATGTAGTTATGCCGGGGGGGTTCAAGAACAAATTGATCCAATTCAAATCCAGGCAATCTAAACTTCAAATGAACTTTTCTGCATTATAAAAAATAAAAAAAATTCTATATTAAAAAAAAACTTTTCATGCAAATAAAGGAAGGCCAAATTTATTAGCACTTATACCAATCCTTGAAAAGGTATGACAATAATGACTATTCCTACAATGAGCCAACTTGAAGGCCCTTCATGTTTTGCAAATTTTTCAAGTTTGAAAAGGATAATTGTCAGGCATGCGCATAGAGAAATAACTATATTGATTGCATTGGGGAGTGTTTTTTGGAGTTGCTCCTTTATTATGCCAATACCGTCTTGAAAGTCGGTTGCATTGCAGATGCTCTTACTACTCTTATTTGCTTGTGCAAAATGGATGGTATATTTTTAGTCCAATAAATGATGGATAAGAAGAACATAGTAAGTTTGTTATTGGAAAGGTAAAAGGAAAGGTGAATAGAAAGGCATGGTAGGACTTTTTATTTGGTAGGTTATATTTTTGGTTTCTATCTTTCACACTCATTTTTTATTGCCTTTGAGAATGACCAAGAAAATAGTTCACGGAAATTCTTTAATTTACTTAAAGAAGATACAACAAAAATGTCCATAACATTGTTAACCCCTAAATGCCCAAGCCTTTCCAAGTGCATTTTGTTTATGAAAAAAGAGCATGGACTTATAGTTAGCTCCAACAAAGCAAATTGTTCTTTTTTCAAAATCTAACCGTACAGATGTTTAAAGAGCTTGCTAATTAGTAAGTATACCAATTTTCAACGCAAAATTGCATAGGAGTTGTGAGATTATAACAAGAGAAGTTTGTGTTTTATATTTTCAGCATGATGTACATCCCCACAATGGAACTGAAATTTGCATATAAAAGTTTTTTGAGATTAGAGGTGACATGAACAACTAATAATTGTGTTAGCACACTAAAGTATACTTTCAAAAAACTTAATTTTATACAGAAAGCTATTAAACTCATCACACAATCCACCTTGCAATTGTTGAGATGCAAATTCTTTTAAATATAAAAATCACAAATAACTCCAAATCAATATTTTCTTTAGAAAAATTTCAATGGTGAAAATCTTGAAATCACTTTACTCTTTCGATTGGGACAATTTTCAAAGCAAATGGATAAGTACAAGTTTTTAGATCTCAAATCAAATGAAATTGCTCAAAGTTGGAAAATGAAGTAAAATTAGCAAGCTTTACTCTTCCACTAATGGCCATGTATGGTTTTGGAGACTTCTCAATAATCAAATATGTATCTTTTTCAGTGAAAAATGAAAGTTTTCAATAGTTAACCCGAAAAACTGCCCGAAAAAAATTTAAAAACGATTAGCCGAATTTAACTGCCCACAGCAAAAGGAGTTCAAAATTTTTGATCGACCATATATGGTCGATCGGGCAGTTAGGGGTTAAAGGATCTAAATCATTCCTCCTCAGAAATTGGGACAATCCCTCCCTAAATCCTTGGAAGTGAATTTATTTTAATATATAGAGAGTCATTGACTAACTGGGAGGTTGCTACTTTAGGGCTCCTGCTTTGGAAGGGAGAAAAGGGACCAATTAACATTGGTTTCAAATGTTATGCTACATTAGGAGGGAAGGACATTTTCATTTTCATTAGTATCCAACTACAAAAAATATTTGTTGGTTGGCTTTGTATAGACTTACTGAGGAGACTATAATTTCTTTAACAAAGACAAAATCAACAAAACATCTCGATTCCATTAACCCCCAAAGTCCCATTGTTCCCTCAAGGGACAAAAATGGATTTCTTGAAACTTTTTAAAACTTTCTAATAACATAGAAAAACTTATTAGCTTTATATAAATATAAATTTTGTTTCAATTGGTGCCTAGGAGCAAAAATTGTACCACAACAAGTCCAAAATTGAAGTGGGCAAGCTGAAAATAATCTTGAAATAAAAAAATTTAAGAATTTTTTTCTCATAGATTATATTTTTGTCTACATGAAAAGCTTTGATTCATTGGATTTTGATTTGTGATGTAAAAGTTATAGAGCATCTTGTTTTGCTAGAAATCATAGCATCGTTTTGAAAAATAACGTATTGAATTTGTTTTTGACTTCAATTTTCACATTTTTTCAAAACAAAAATTTCACAAGGTTAAATTTGATTGTCAAAACAATCTTACCACTGGAATTAGTGTGTTTTAATTCTATCTTATAACTATTAATGATTTACTTCTATCTATCATGTAACTTCATCTACTCCTAATTTTTAACTTTAACTTATTTATATTCTCAAATCAATTCTTCATATTAAAAAAAATTTAATAAAAAATCTAAAGTGTAAAACTTTTAAGCTAAGAAGATTCAAAGTCTTATAAACAAGTTTGCCATAGTGCCAAAACACATGATCTTTTTACTTTGAATGCATTTATCTTGCAATTTATGAAGTCAAAGTGTCTAAATTTTTTTCCACACATTCTTGTACTAGTCTACTATAAGATCTTATAGTTAGATATGCAAAAAATTGCCATTTAAATGTTTTTGGCTTTTTGCATTAAAAATGGTAGTTTTGAATGTTCATGATGAAAAAAGGCCTTGGAACTTTAGAAATTAATTTGGGCCCCATTCTCTTGTCAATAGTGAAATGAACTCTAGAGGTTAAAGACACATGTATAAGTCGCAATTAGGATGGATCCATTTTAAATCATCCTATTTTAGCTAAGTCCCTTGAATTTGTTTACAATTTACGGACTTTTGAGACCAATGTATAAAATTCAAATTCTTCAGGTGAGATAGTTGGATATAATCCTTCAGAGGTGAATATAATGAATACAATCCTTTAGGTGTGATAGTTGGATGGGAAATCTTGAATTTGTTTACAGTTTATGGACTTTTGAGACCAATGTGTCAGATTCAAATAAATGGAACCCTTTAGGTGTGATAGTTGGATGGGATACTAAAATCTCAAACCATTGATTTCACCATTTTCACTCCATGGTGAGGGGATGTTTGACCAATACATCATTAATATTTTGTATGATTTCCTTGTTGCTTTTATCACCTAACAAGGGGGATTCTTATAATTAGAACAAGTTGATGTTGATTTGTTACCTTCACATTAATAACATAATAAAAAATATTTTTCTAATAGTAAAAAATGTTTTAATAAAATTCAAATTTAGACAACAAACAATCTTAGACCAATCATGTCAGGATGTAATGTTCATTCTCATCTTAATAGTCATAGTAAACAATGTATACAAGGGCTAGAGAATAAAACAAAAGGTTGATCTATAAGAAAGCTTTGGTAATAGAGGGAATGTAGATTTGGTGGAGCTTTATAAACAAAATAAATCATGGCTTTGTTTTTTCAAGTTTTTTTCTTTTTTCACTGCTTTTTTCCCATTACTAGTTCCCTACATGAGCAAATTTGAAACCTTGCACAAAAATATGAAAGCACTAGATAATTAAGCTAGTTAATCACTAAAAAATAGTAAAAAGTTGTTTTCTCAACAGATTTGGATGTACATAATCCATTCCTTTCAATTTTCACAATAAAATCTTGAAAAAATTTATAATTCATCTAGTGGGTGCTTGCTTGTATAGGAATTAATCCCTAATTAAAGGATAATAAGCTCTAGTGGAGCTTTTTGAAGGCTTGAGTAGATTCAAACAAAGTCATTTTAAAATAGATTAAAGTGAAATTTTTACCAAAGATGTAGGCTTGTATTAACTTTATCAAGTCACTACAAGAAAATGGGACCCTAATCAATAGAAACTCGATGCATTTATGTTGATTAAAAAAATAAAATTGGGCATGTTGATCTGGCAATCTCTAAAACATCAATCAACATAATTGTATTGATTTGACTCCAAAAAAAATTGCTCAATTGATTTGTCAATCGTCTAAACATCATTTTCATTTTTCCACATATTGTAGTAGTAGGGCAGGGACAGCGGAAAATAATTATTTAAAAATAAGCCAATAAATAAATAAAATGATTTAAAAAAAATCAAATTTAGAAGAAATTAAATGACCATGATGTTGTAAAAAATGACAATGTCCAATATTAGAAGGGAAGTCCAAAATAAAGTCCAATGACCATCTATCATTAAGAAAATATTATAAGAAAGGTGAAGGGCTTACTTTATTGACATTTAATATTACGGAGGATGGAGAGGTTGTTTTTATAATGAAATCCATTGTCCTTCATGAATCCTCAAAAGATATGGGATAATTTGAAGATGAGAGCTTGACCGCTTATTGTCAAAATATAGGAATTATATGCAAAGTAGAATTTTAGACCTCATTTTGGCATAGTAAAATAACTTTTTTCAAAAAACTTTGAACTAAGAAAGTTGGAAAATAAAGTCATTCTAAATTGCCTAAATGAGGTCTAAAATTTTAATTTAACCACAATTCTTACTCTTGACTTAACCATGAGCAGTTGAGCTTCTACTAATCCTAATTTACATATCCCATGTGGGTTTCTCTACCTCCTATCATCCCACTTATATAAATATCTTATCTTTTTATCTCTAGAATGTCCAAGATAAGTGGTATTCAAAGTTCAATTGCTAAATATTTAGAGTTGGTTTGAATATATTTGTTAAATTTTATATAAATTAAAATTTAAAATGCATAATCTACTTTGGAAGCTTTAATTAATTATTTGGCTTGAATGTGCCAATTGTGCCCTACAGGTACTGTATGGCAGTTGCTGAAGTTGTAGTCTTAGGGTGCTTTCACACCTGATGTTAATTATAACTTTGGTGTCATTACAGGGGGCGTGGTTACACACAATGTCCCACCGAGACTCTTTCGGGGCAGGGCTGGGATGCGGGCAGGTTGGGGGCTGCTCCACAGCCCTCTGAGGACCCCACAACCAGCTTTTCATTTTGGTTGAAAATTGATTTTTCCAACATAGAAAAGAACGAAATAGTACACAAGATTTCCAATAAGAAAATTGAACCAATGATGTGGATCTTGTGTCACTAATTCATTTCAGCCCTATAGCCAATCTAGTGCTGACAATGGAGTGGAGAAAAGCTCTTTATACTAGTGGAGTAGTGGTAGGTGAAACAAACCACGTGGGATATGTGAATTAGGACAAAAAAGAGCTCCTCCACTCATGGTTAAGTGGAAACGCAGGAATTGTGATAAAAGTCAAATTTCAAACCTCATTTAGACATAGTAGACTATATTTTTTCAAAAAATGTCAAAAAAGTTGTACAATGTTACATTCTATTGATAGCACATGTAGGTCTGCTTTGAATTGACTTTTGGCATGTGGGGAATAAAAACCAGTTAATTTGCAGTAGGTTTTGACAAAATAAACGAATTTTTCAAAATAATTAAGTTCAAAAATGTTAAATATTCCTACTCCAGCATATTCAAATTATTGAAACAATACCTTTGATTCACAACATTGATTCAATATAACTTGTGACATTGCTGAGACAACCTTAACCCCTAAAGTTTTTTTACTATGTTTTCACCCAAACCACCCTAAAACTGTCATTTCTAAGACAACCACCAAATTTTAGAAAAAAAATAATTTTGAACAAATGTAACCATAGGATCTTTTAGTAAACTGATTTGAAAAGATGTGGAAAAAATTTCAAAAATTTCCGCCTTGTAGATTGCAAAATATTAGTGTTTGAAATTACAAAAATCTTTTATTTACCACTGCAAAAATCCGGGCAGCTGCACTTCAGAAGGCAATATCTGTATGAAAAATTGTCCAAAATGGTTATAACTCTTAAGATTAATTCTTCAATTCAAGTTGGCTACATGCTTCGAAATTTGCAAATCATTTAGAATTGTACATGTACAAAAAAAAATAGTAAGTAGAAAGAAGTAGAAAATGAGCCAAAATAATAAATTGTAAACAATTTATTTATGGAATTGAAAAATTCCAATCCCGATCGAAGGTCAAAATGTTTTAATAAAAATATTAAAAACTGAATCAATTAAAGGATTTCAAATTTTTTTTGTAATGTATAGACTCTATAACTAGTGGCAAACTACCCCAAACTAATACTCCTCATAACTTTTGACTCATTGATCAAAATGGAATGATTCAAAGCTTTCCATTTAGAAAAAATCTAACAAACCAATTTCAAATTTTTTTTTTTTTTAAAGTCATTTGAAAATAAATTTTTTGAGCTGCCCGAGCTGCCCAAAGTTCAAAGAAAATCACATATGACGCAATAATTTTTTTTATTATGTAGTCAAAAGTTATGAAAATGGTTGGGCTTTAAAGCTACTCCTTGGGCACATGTTGTGTGAAAATTTCAAGAAAAAGAAAACAAATCCATACGTAGTGAGTTGTCAAAAATCGCTATGTTGCCAAAAAACACAATTTGGTCCTTTAGGGGTTAAGTGGCTACTTTGTGTTTGTCATGCTGTTTTAATAATGATGAAATATTAATTTGAAGTTCTTAAGAATTTGAGATGTAACTAGAAATGCAAGAATTGTGTTCAGAGTTGAAATTTAGGCTTCATTTGGACATAGTATAATAGCTTCTTTAAGAAAAAATTAAAGTTCTGGAAGCAGTGGGAAAAGCAAGCCAACATTTATCTGTTAAAATCCGCTTGAGATTTTGAAGCCTCATGTAAGAGTTCTAAACAAATTCTAGAGGGGGTGGGATGGGGTCAGGGTGGAAGGGACATTTTTTGGGACATTTTCAAACACCTCCTCTGAAATTTATTCATAACTTTTAGGTAGAGTATTGAAATCTCAAACAGATTTTTGGAGATAAAAGTGTACTTGATTCCCCAACTTTTCTTGTCTTGAAGTTTTTTGAAAAAATATAGTCTACTATGTCTAAATGAGGTTTGAAATTTGACTTTTATCACAATTCCTGCGTTTCCACTTAACCATGAGTGGAGGAGCTCTTTTTTGTCCTAATTCACATATCCCACGTGGTTTGTTTCACCTACCACTACTCCACTAGTATAAAGAGCTTTTCTCCACTCCATTGTCAGCACTAGATTGGCTATAGGGCTGAAATGAATTAGTGACACAAGATCCACATCATTGGTTCAATTTTCTTATTGGAAATCTTGTGTACTATTTCGTTCTTTTCTATGTTGGAAAAATCAATTTTCAACCAAAATGAAAAGCTGGTTGTGGGGTCCTCAGAGGGCTGTGGAGCAGCCCCCAACCTGCCCGCATCCCAGCCCTGCCCCGAAAGAGTCTCGGTGGGACATTGTGTGTAACCACGCCCCCTGTAATGACACCAAAGTTATAATTAACATCAGGTGTGAAAGCACCCTTACTCGCGTGGTGTCTTTGCTAATGAGGCAGCCCAACCTCCATGGAAGCCTACATGGTGGTTTTTTTGAGTAATAATTTCATTTTTTTGAATTTGACTAAATTAAGAAGTAACATCAACATAGAAGTGTTGATTATTGTCCAATGACAAAATGTTCTAACCAACATATATTTATTGATTATCATGTTCGTTTCGACATTGTTTGTTTTGTAGTGATTATTTTTTATAAATTTTATTGGATGCTTGAGTCAAAAATGATGGGGCTCTAAAGTTTTGAAGGGGTAACTTGGGCATTGTGCTAACAAGGGGGGCTAGCAAACAATCCAACAATTAGGCAAGTTGTGAAGTTTTTTCCATTAATTTTGAATACTTAACATATATGACAATCCACACAGCCAAATAGGCTAAAACTTTATCCTCACATTTTTATAGCAGTAATTTCCAATAATATATAATTGAAAATGAAAAAAATTGTTACTTCCAATATTCATGGAATGCACTAAAAGTGGTAGTTCTAGATAGATTTTAAAAACATTAGCTCAAATTCTAGTGTAAATTCATTATTTTTGTTTTTATTTTTGTTGGTACTTGATTTTTAAAAGGAAATATTTGTGTTAACCTTTAGAATTTTGATTCTTCTAAAAAATAATTTTTACAGAAAAATTGAAATTTTGCCTAAATAGTTGCATTTTTTTTCAACAATGCTAGCTTGTGCATGTAGAAACGTGAGTCTACAAGCCTTGAACCTAGTTGTAGGTATGCACCTATAATCATTTAAAGGTGTTTATAACATATGCACCTGTAACATGGAAATAGTCTGAAACATAGGAACTTATAACCAAAATACCAATAACATAGACTCCTATACTCATGAGCTCATAGATTGTATTCTCACATGCAATAATATTCCCTCTTTTATTGGACATCTTCTCATTGCAAGATTTTTGTGTATGTTAGATAGCTCCATTATCTTTGAAAATTGGAATGCAAGTTACTAACATAACTATTTAAACAATGGTCAAAATCCCCCAAATTGGATAATGCTTCCTTTTACACAAAGTTGAGTCAAACTATGTTGACTTTATTGGGCAAGGCCAAAATTTGTTTTCTTCTCATTTCAAACATTATAATCTTGGAGTCTATACAATCAAATGGTCTAAATTTTTTAACACAAACTTTTATAAAATAGGCCATTACAAATTTTATAGTTGAAAGTTTGAAAAATATTTTTATATTTTAGTGACGCTCAATGCACTAGAAAGTGACAATTTTGGCCATTTATTGTGAAAAATAATCAAAAAAACTTTAGGAGTTCATAATATATAAGGTAATTGCACCTAAACCAATCCCTATAGATTCTTGTTTGAAATGTATTGATTCTATTCATGAAAGTCTGAGATCACTTTTGGCTAAACATATTTTTGGCATTTTAAAAAATCATAATTTATTTACATAGTGTCCAAAAAATCCATTAACCCATTAAGGACCGGTCGACACTTTCTGGTCGAAATTGACACTTTTTCATTGGTAGCCAGACTTTTACAATGAATTTGGATATGGACAAAAGAGGTTCGGTGTGGGGAATTACAAACCAAATGCAACTAGACAAGAATCATGACAATCTGTGTTAATATGCAATTTTGGGGTTAATAAAACTAACAAATTTTGGCTAAAATACAAAAATCAATGCAAAATTTGTCATTTTTTAATTGTAGAGCTCCAAGAATTCATGCAAAATCCATTAGCTAGGTCAAATCTCTAGAATGCATCGTAGTTTGGTATTTTTTTCATGTTTAGCTTAAAACCAAAAATCATCTTGCCCACCCCCCGAATCAACCATGGTTCTTAATGGGTTAAAAAGTAATGCTCTTTGACTTCCAACGAAGTCCAACACCAAAAATAAAATTTAAGTACAAAAACACTCATGACTAAAAATAAGTGTAGTTTTTAATTCTAAAGTGTGTTGAAATCGATGTCAATTTTTTTTCCAACATTTCAATGTCAAAAAGAATATTTAAAAAAATTGCTTTTCATTTTGAAATTTTATAATTAATTCCACAATTGTATAAAAAAATGAAAAAAAATGGAATTAGATTTGATTTTCTCTTGCCTTAAAATGAAATTTGACTGAAAATTATTTTAGAGGCCTTGTACGCCTTGAAAAAAGGAGATTAGTGGTGCAAGAAATGCCAAATAGACATTCCAGTTACAAAAGAATCTCCAATTTCACACATGTTGCAAAACACTAAAATTCTCACCAACAAACTATGAAGTACTAAGGATTCATATTTGGTTGCTTGTTTGTTAGTTTTCTTTCGACACCCAAGGCAGGGCATGCAACCTAGTAATCCGAAAATTTTGTGTGGGCAGATTGGGTTGGGACATGAAAGCAAAACAAATTGGGCGAGCAACCCTAGTGTCAAATTCCAACACACTATTGAAAAAAATATAAAAATACAACACCCTTTTTAGTTAATGATTGCTCAATTGCAAATTCAAATACAATTAGGTGTAGTTACCGTACTTCACGTATTACCCCCCCCCCCCCCCCCCAATCTCCACCCTCCATTTTTGCCTACATGTCCCCATGATGCACATTTTTGCTCCAAAATGTACCCTATGGATATTCAAAAGGGCAAAATTCAATTGGGAGGCTATAACAATATGGTTCAACCGTTTAACTAAACATACTAATTTTTGTGACTTCCTATTTGAAATGAAATGAAAAGAACATTAGGAAAGTTAGGACATGCTAATATGGTGCCAATATGGTGCAACAAAAGATTATCAAGATAATTTGGTGTCAACCTCGATGCAAACTCAACGCAAACTCAGTATCAAACTTAGCATGGAGGTTGGTACCAAATTAGCTTGATAGCATTTCAATGCACCATATTGGCATGCCCTGAACCTTGTAATGAAATGGAGTTGGGGCCTTGGGGGGGGTTGCATCCGTCCCGTCCTGTCCCGGTTCTCAGCCTTTGCTTAAATATTCTGGACCAATGATTGCCCCGCCCTGCCCCGCAGAAAGATCCTGTCATGCCAACAACACCAACAAGGAGCAGTGAACAGTAATCATGATCACATGGCCCAAAAGTGGAGGGGTCCGGAGATGCAGGAGGCGCAGCAGAGGCTCGCGCTGCCAGGCAAGCAAGCCAAGGCCCAAAGGAAGGGAAGGGAAGGTACAAACTCTCAAGGTGGTTGACAAGGAACTAACAAGCTTATGCAGCAAGCAGCAAGCCCAGACGGCCGTACCCTTCAGTTGGGTGGGCTGGGGCAGGGCAGGGCAGGGCAGGTTTAGGGCTGGACTTCTGGACCGTTCTGGGCACCGTTCCTGCAGCATGCTTTGGCTGCTGCTGCTGCCAACAAATCCGAACTTCAACCCGCCATGATGAAAGGCTGTTTGGGCCCCTTTTGCAGTCGGTCCCCCTTCTTCAAGAGCCTTGTCCATATGCCCAAGGACCAACCCTACGGACACCTCCTCGCAGGCATATGGGCTCTGACCAACATCATGTTCCTCCGCTGCAGGCAGGGCAGGCAGGGCAGGCAGGCCAGGGCAGGGCAGGGCAGGCAAACCATGCAGACGCGGACGCAGGCTGCTCCGCTCCAGGGGAAACTCCCTCTCTCCTCCATCCTGTCAGCAAAGCCACACAAGTCACAACTGAACCGACGGACTGACACCAAGAGAAAATAGTTTAAAAAAATGTAAATTTATAAATATATAAAAATAAAAGAAAAAAGGCCCAGCATTGATCCCAACTTGCAGACTTACAGTTGCTGGTCTGGTGCGTGTCAAAAAGGGACTGCAGGCCTTCTTTGCCAACCGTACGCTTTGGCTTGCGGCTCACAGGTGCCAGGGGGGCAGCATTTAAGTCACACCTTGTAGTGTAGTGAGCATGGTAACTTTCAATTGAGGTATGACTTATTATGGTGCAATCCAGTGCACTTTTTATTTGGGAACAGTATGTTATCTGCCTCAAGCCTTGAAAGCACTGGAGCAATTCTGGACAGACAGAGTTAGAGAGTGTGAAAATTCAACACACACAAAACACACACACAAAACCTGCTGGTGCGATGCACTCAACTTTCTCTTTCTGATGACACACTGTAAATGGTAGTTCCTTGTAACAGAAGGTAGTGTGCTCATAAAAGAGACACTTTAAGGGCTGGTCGGTTTCAGATGCCCGGAAATGTTTCCCCTTATTTTTCACAGGAAAAAAAAGTGATGCGGAATCTAACACAAGTGGTTTCATATTGTTCGGATCATTCATGAATTACTTATGAATTTCCAAATAATTATGTAACAGGCACCTATTCTTGATCATAGGCCTTGCAAAACCTACACACTCGCCGTCTGAAAAAAGGTATGGCTTGACCAAAAACAAGCATTGTGGCATTCAAAAAGTAATACACAAGGTTCCTAAATGCGACTATTACTAAACTTAAACGGACCCTACATTCTTTTAACATTTATAAGAAGGCAATTGGGCAATCAATTCTCATTTAGAAATATTAAGTGGACCCCGGCTAACTTTGAAATGGTCCCTCTTATTCCATGCATTGACAAAGTATTAACCAATATCTGACAAATCTCATTATGCTCTCACATTGTTAGGAATCCATTTTAGAACCACTTCAATCCATGTCAAAGTTTCCTATAGGGAGTGTTTGAAGGAGAGGGTTGCAATAAAAGTCCACTACTATAGATGGGCCCATTGCATCACAAGTAGAAGGGTCGTGTCTATAGTAGTGCAATGAGCCAAATGCAAGGCCCCTTTAGCCATCACGTTCTATCCTTGAGAAAAATACAATAACTTTTCATTTGCCACACAATCATGATAAAATTTGCAAATTATGAGTCCATGATTGGTTTACTATTCCGTATCATGATAAGTGGCCCAATACTGTTGAGAATTGATTGTTGTGCCTCAAGTTGGGGGCATCCCACATTTCAAGAAATGCATAAAAGAGCCCCCTAGCATTGATTAATAATGTTTTGACAATTGAAATTACATTCTACTAGCAAGGTATGAATGTGTTATGACATTTGAGGTATACAATCCAAAAGAGTCACTAACTAAACCATCAAAAAACAGCATAAAGTGTGTTTGGTGTATTTGAGTGGATAGTCCCTCAATGTGCCAAGCCTCCATCAACAAACTTGAAGCCAAGTATCCTTGTCTAATTTTTTTATTTTATTTTTAGAGAGTTTAGGTTTTCAAATACTTGTGTCAACTGAAGTTGTCACCAAAAGATATATAGGATAAGTAGCACTCATATCAACAATTGTATCCACATTTGTATTAGTGTATATGCATGTTCAAATCTACATAAGTATAGGTATCCCCATGCATCCATATCTACAACAAACAAATTCTTGTGTTTTATTAGTCTACAAAAAGATCAAAGTTGATTCTCTTGTAAATATGTCATGTATTCATGTCCAATATATATTTGATTGGACAACTTCTACACGTTAAGTTGTGAATCCATGTGAGAGTACATTTAGAAGCTATTTGTCGATATAAATCTTTTTGCACAAGGTATAGGACATAATTTGATAAAAATTTGACAGATGGAACCTCACTATTTGGAACAATTTCTTAAAACCTTATTTCTGAAAGCTACACATTTTGATCATGCAATTGGTGAGGTTTTTTACTCTATAATTGAACCCCTAAAGCCTTGTGACTACATTAAAGTACCTTAGAAAGTGCCCCAAACTGCCATTTTCTAGTGCACCAAGAAAAAATGAAAAATGAATTTTTTATTTTGATATTAAATTGTATAAAAATATTGTAAACTACTCTAGAAAAGCATGGAATTTTTATGGGAAAGATTTGGCCTTGTTGATTGCATGATTATAGTAGCCAAAGTGACAAAACTAGTTTCTTTCAATTCTTCCAAACCGTAAGGTTTTGTCTTTCAAATTTTTTTAATAGAAAAATGAATATGTCTTAGAACTTGTAATGAAACACATAGTCTTGAGGAAACAATTTTTGAATATGTATAAGAAACACACAATAAAAAATACCGCACACTTATTCTTGCAAAAATTGCTAAGTAGAAGGAGGTCCAAAATGTTGGAAATAACTTACATATACAATTGAAAAATATCAATCATAATATTGCAATGAGAAATTTGCACCTTAAATTTTATTATATGCAAAATATTAATAAATGAGATAAAAAATGAATTTATAAATTTATTTTTCAAAAGAAATTCCATGAATACCCACAAAAAAAACACTCCTCATAATTTTCATCTCATTAATCATAATAGAGTAATTGAATGCTTTTTCATAAGAAGATGATGGTGCGTAAACATAGAGATGTGAGTCTACAAGCCTTAAACCTAGTTTGTAAGTATGTACCTACAACCATTTGAAGGTGTTTATAATATATGTATTTGTAACATAGGTACATTATAATCTGGAAGGAGTCTGTAGCATAGGTACCTATAACCGTAGAAAGTGTCTATAATATGAATTCCTAGGCTCATAAATTCTATATTCACATGCTAATACTCTCCCTTTGCAAATATTGTATTTATAAATCTACAAAATCACATCGATTTAAAAAATAATAATAATTTCTAAAGTCCCATTGTCCCTTCAAGGACAAATGAATTTTGAGTAGGATCCTAAGGTCTCAATTTTCATTGTGATTTTTTTAAACTTTTTTGAAAATAAGAAAACACATCACCTTTCTATGAATATTATTTGTATTTCAATTGATGTTGGGAAGCAAAAATTTTGCCACCCTAAGTCCAAAACATGGTTTGTTGGTCATCATTGAAAAAAAACCCCACTCAAAGTTAAATTAAATTAAATTTTTCCTCATAGAAAATACTCTTGTCTAAATGGAAAGATTTGATTAATTGTGTTTGGACTAGTGATGAGAAAGTTACAGACGATCTTGTTGTTTGGACAATCCAAGCATGTTTTGAAAATTAACTTATAGGTTTCAATTTTGAATGCAATTTTTTAATTTTTCAAAAAAAAATGTTTGACATGATCAAATTTGCTTCCTAGAACAATCTAACTGTTAGGATTATTGTGTTTCAATTCCATCTTCAAGCTGTTATTAATGTAGTTTTTTGTTCAATCTTAAACCTACTTCTATTTAACAATTTTTTTAAAGAATAAAAATCAGGTGTATGTTTTTTTAAATTTAACTTAACTTTTTCTTAGACTTTAAATTCAAATCTTCAATCATTTTTCTTTAATTTAGCATGTATAGTACAAAAGTTTAAGCTCAGAAGATTCAAAGCCTTAAAATCTAGGCAACAAAGTACAAAAAAGAAAATCGTCACTTCAAACACAAATATCTTGCAATTCATGCAGACAAAGTTTATGAAATTTCTTCTATACATTTTTATATCAATCTAATGCAAGATCCTGTAATCAGACATGCAAAAGACAACATTTTTGAAGTTTTTTGCACTTTTCAATAGACATGACAATTTCAAATGGAATTTGAAGAAAATTGGAACTGTAAGGGCTAAAATGGATTTTAGCACGTTTCCCAAATTGTGCCCCTACTTAAAAAACACTTTGGGGGGATGTTTTTGGATGTAAATTTTGAATGGTGCCAAAATTGCAAGCCTTAAAGATGGTATCAAATTACATGTCCTCATCAAAATTGATCAAAATTTGCACCTTTGGTGACTTGTCCAAAATTGAGAAATTGGCTGAAATTCTTATTTGTCTTGTATGGGATAAGAAACTCTACTATTGAATTTATCAAAAACTAAAAAGAATAGAAGCTCTTGTATTGTTTAGAAATGATAGATTGGGACATTTTTGGGCTAAAACATATCAAGGAACTTTAGAAGTGTTGCATTTCTAAAAATATAAAGAATCCCAGAGAAAAAATCTTTAAAAAAAAATTCACATCTTCTATATCTAGATAATAGAATTCAAGATTCTGGTATAAAGCAAAAAAAAAATACATGGGTCCAAAAAATTGCAAATAAGGTAAAACAACCGAATGTTGTCATTCATTCGATCCCAATATCTACTAGACATTCCCATTTGCGCTAGTCATCCACCTATTACCACAATCTTAGCAATATTTTAGCATCATGACAATGCACTTAGGGAGTGGATATATTAGTGAATGGTTTAGCATGGGTCTGCTTGTGCTTTACAGTTTAGTCCCACCAAACTTTGAAAAATCACAAAAAAATTAGAAAAAACACTTTTCAATTAGCAATTGTGCATACAATCATTTGGTCAAGTGCAAGAATGTTTTATTTGTAACTATAGACACTAAGGCACTCCATGCACTCATCCAAAAATATTGTTGTCATATTTAAGAAAAAACTAGTTTCAATTACTCAAAGAATACACATTTAATTTTTTTTTAATTTCTTGAATGGTTATAATAGACTACTTCTAAAGTGATTATAATACTCTAATGGACACATTAGAAAGGCTTATAATAGCTTAAATTGACACTAATAAAATGGTCTTCTACCAATTTTGACATAGGCGAGGATGGACATTTTTTGGTGTAACGACTTTTTGTCTACACTAAATAGTGAAATTAGGTTGATCCACACTAATTTCTTGACATTTAATACTATATATATTTAGTGCTAATATACAAGAATGCACTACTTTTGAATTATATATTGTTGTAATTGTGACTCATGATAAATGTTTGTTGACTTTGATGTCTTGTAAAATAATTTCCTTGGGATAAGGCAACCTAATTTCACTATTTAGTATAGTTGAAGACACCTCAATGCAAGGCTACTTCACCAAACCCTAAACTTAGAATCTTGTAATTTTTTTATGCTATAGATTATAAAAAATGGTATGGAAAATGGGAGTATCTTTAAAGCCATTGTGTCTATCCTTTCATGTTCCTTTGGGCTTCAATTTGTCACCTACACCACCAAAAAATGCTACAAGTTTTCAAAAGTAACCAATGAAAGTTAAAGAATTTATACTAATATATAATTTTATTAAAATTTAATATCATTACAAATTATTACAAATTGAAAAGATTAGGAACTAAAAGACAAAAAAAATAAAGTTTTTAATATAAGAGACTTGGATTTTATCATAAAAGAATGCATGACATATCATTTAACAAAACTAAATACGCAGTGATGTTTGACAAAATGTCCACCGATTGGCACACAGACTAAAATGCAATTGAAATGTTTGAAGAATGAAATTCAATTTCAAGTATTTTTTAATTTTGTAGAATCAATTTTTGAAGTTTGAAGTAAGAAAGGAGTAACCTTCAATTTGTCTTAAGTTTATCCTAGAAAGACAAGTTGGTTATTATGGACATCAGTATTTTTGAATTGTATGAATCATTTTAAAAAAACCAAGAGTTGGAGTTTCAACTGTATCACATAGACGGATTCTTTGTCATCCATCGAACAATGTTTGCGGCGTCTTTCTATGCTTAAACAATGCTCAACAAGTTTATATGTACCTAAAATGGTGCTCAATATAACATTCACTTAAGTAAGTAATCAATAATAGCGCAAAGGAAAAAGATTCTTGTTTTTAATTTTTGAATGATTAAATATTTATAATTTGACGATTACAAATCTATTGCAAAACTAAAAAAACTAAAAAAATGGCAATATTAAGGATTTAATGAATTATAGAAGGAATTTTTGATTTTGAGTTCTAATATTTATTTGTAAATATTGTCAATAACATTTGTCAATCAAACCATACAAAATGTAATGCAAAATTCAAAATATACAACTTTTAATTATAATTCAAAGAAAGGTTGGAACTATGGTCTTTCACAACACTTTAACTCTCAAGGAGCACTCTTGTCTATTTAAAATCATGTTAGAAACAATTACAACTAAAATATTATAAAATTTAAATGATCATATTTTAATTTTATGTTTTCAAAAAGATTGTATTGAAACTTTAATTTCCCAAAAAAAATACTCTAGAAGATGTAGAATTTTAAAACTTCACATATAACAACAATTTGTCCAAAGAATGCCAATATTTTGAGGATAAAGAAGACTCAATTTTAATTTTGGATATGTATTTTTATTATAACTACATCCAAAATTTTAACCATAAAAAAACTAACAGAAAGAAATAATTTGAATTAATTAAAAATAGTCAACTATCTCAAAACAGAAATATAAATATTTGACAATTTCATTTCACATATGTCTCTTTTGAAAAATCTTATAGCTAATACTTCCATTTAAAACCAATTTGTCTTTTAGATTTTGAAATTTTGAAATGCATTGTGACAGTGGAACAATTTTATTTTTTTCTCTAAATGCCTCATTTCATCGCTAAAGGATCAAACACCATTTTTTGGCAACCTAGACATTTTGAGCATCTCACTACAAACAAAATTTTTATTTCTTATCTTTGAAAATTTCACACAACATGTGCTCAAGGAGTAGCTTTAAGGCCCAACAATTTTCATTACTTTTGACTACATGGTTGAAAAATTATTGTATGATCTATAGTTTTCATTGGTTGGCGGGCAACTCAAAATTTATTAAAAAAATATTCTTTTTAGAAATAAAATATTTTAATTGGTTCTTTAGATTTATATATACATGTAAAGCTTTGGATTATTCCATTTTGATTAATGTGATGAAAGTTATGAGGAGTTGTAGTTTGCGGGTAGTTATAGATTCTCTACTATAAAATAAACTTTGAAGTCCTTTATCTTACTCAATTTTCAATCTTTTGGAAATTAATAAAATCATAGGATGTAGATTTTTTATTACAACATTTCAACCATTGGGATTGGCATTTTTTAATTTTATAACTAAATTCTTAACAATTTAGTATTTTTAATCATTTTCTACTTTTTTCTACTTACTATTTTTTTCCTATATGTTGTACAATTTCAAATGACTCCAACAAATTTAATCATGTAGTCAACTTGCTTTGAAGAATAAATCCAAAGAGAAACCACGATTTTGAATATTTTTTCATACAAATGTGATCTTGTGAAGTGCAGCTGCCCATTTTTTCGCAGGGACCAAAAAAAGGACTTTTGCCACTTCAAGCGCTAATATCTTGCAATCCACATGGTGGAAAATTCTGAAATTTTTTCCACATTTTTTCAAACCAGCGTCCTACAAGATCCTACAGTTTTATGTGTCCAAAATGTTATTTTATCAAAAATTTGGTACTTGTACTAGAAATGACAGTTTTGGAGCATTTTTGGAGAAAGCATAGTCTCTAACCTTTAGGGAGTAAACTATGAAAACTATTCCATAATTTTCTTTCAGTTTTTTATTTTTATTTTTATTAACAAGTGATATGATAAAAACAGCAAAAAATAGTGCATTGCAACACGAAAAACAGTGCACTGGTTGTACCATACAAAATACCCTCATTACTAAATTACTTCTCCAAATTTTCATTTATAATATATTTTACAAAACTTCAAACTTGAGTCAATACATTTTGGACTTAAACTTTTTTTTCAAATTCATGTTTATTCCCTTGAAGGTTTTTTAGGGCTTTTTTCACAACAATATTCAAAGGATCCAAATAGAGATATGTATTGTGGAAAACTGTGTCACAACAATGCTACATTTCCATCAATCAAAGATCTATATTGTTGAACATACGGAATAATTACATGTCCCATAGGAATGGTTATCATGGCATTGAAAACTTGAATCCAAGGGTCTTACAGTAGTTGAAGTGTAGATTATTCAACAATAATATGGTGAAAAGAATGCATTTACAATATTTACAATTTACAATGATGTCTAGGATGTGATTTTCATATGTAAGAGGGTCACACCACTTGTTTTTTAAATTATCTAACACGCGGTGTGACCACATTTCACTCTTAGATATCACTATGGATTGGTCACATTGTGAATACATTCTTCCACCACATTTTTGTTGAATGATCATGCTTTTTGTACACCTTTTACTAAAGTGAAGCCCTTTAATAACTACTTTCCTACGTCATTTTTGGCTTGAAGCTTGCATGTCCAATAATACATGTCGTGATTGATGAAAATGTATTATTGCCTACTCTAGATTTTTCCAAGAAGAAAATACAAAGGCAATGTTTATGGCTCTACACCAATTAATATCTAAGCGTCCATTCTTTGGGGTCTAATGTCAAAGGTTTCTTATAGATTTCAATGGCAAGGCGTTATTTATGGGCAAAACTAAAAACTAATTACTCTACCTTTTTTTACTCATTAGAAAATACATTATTGAATGAGAATGAAAGGTCTACTCTTTCTAATTAAAATCTATCTTTAAAGAGGTGGCAATCAAGTATCAAAGAGCATGATTATATCTACTATTGGTATATCCTATATTGCTTAACTGAGACATTTTAAAATTTGATGTGCTATATTGGCATTTTTAAATCTGATGTAATTGGCTTATAGTCAAGTACATGCACTTGCAATTAAGGTGACACATGCATTCAATCATATACTAGGGTTCTTTACTATTGTTGTGTAAAAAATTGAGAACATTCATGTGACTATGAGTGAGCTTGAAAGCAAAGTTCTCTCCAAAACGCATACATTCATAACTTGATTTGAAGTTTTATAAAATTGCATTATTAAGAACACTTAAAAAAAAATTGATATTGGAGGCATGTACAAGATATAATGCTATAGTTTTCATGTCGCAATTGCACTACTTTTTACTATTTTTTAGGATTTTAAATCTTCAAATCTTCAAATCATGACCTATTATAATATTTATATAGACAAAGTATAATGTTATTTATTAAAAAACATTGGAAAGTATGAAAGAATATAATATGAGGCATTTATTAAAACACCAAAGCATGGCCCACAACGTCAATGCTCTAAAACATTCACAAAATAAATTCAAAGACAAATGGAATTATTAGATCCAAATTTTATGATACAAAAATATATAAATGGAATCATCAAGAATTTTATCTATATTTTAGTGTATTTGAATTTTTTATATTCATATTTATTAGATGATTCATTGATTTTCTATAATAAATAAATTTTTGATGATTTATAATTTTGAATATAAATATATAAGTGTGCTTACATGATAGAAATCCAAATATAGAATTAATTTTGGGCCTTTCTATCTCCTAAAGGCCCAAGTAACAATTTTTGGCAACATAGTGTTTTAGTTCATCCATTTATGAATGGAATTTCCTTTTTTCTTCCTTTAAAATTTTACACAACATGTGGTCAAAGAATAGTTGTTAGGCACAACAATTTTTATAAGTTTTGACTATATGGTTAAAAATTTATTGAATCTCTACTCTAAAATCAAATTTGAAGTTCTTTATTTAACTTATTTTTGAATATTTTTGAAAAAAATAAAATTATGGGATGTACATCGTTTATTAAAAAATTACAACCAATCATTGGCTTGTTTCACTTCAATGACTAAATTATGAACAATATAGTATTTTAAATCATTCTCTATTTTTTTCTACTTTCTATATTTTTTAAGCATGAATATGAAATTTTTTTGTTGAAATCTTTTATTTGTATTCCCACTTATTTCTTCAATATACTATGGAGAATTGAAAGTTGTAGGATCTATACATTTATGGATAAAAAGTTTGAAAGATGATATCTAACCATTTGGGAAGAGTTGAAATTACTTCTTTTTAAAACCTAAGCATCATGATCTTGCAATTGGTAAGATTTCTTATTTTAATGGAATAAATTTTAATAAGTCAATTAAAGGATCCTACAACTGCATTTGTTAAAAAAAATATAGATGAAGATTTTAGTCTTGCTTTGAAGACCAATTTATTGAAGTAGTTTTGGTGTCTAAATATGAAAGAAATTTAGGGGTTAACCTTCTATATATTGGCATTCACGAGTCAATGTATTATTATACAAGAGATTTCAAAATTATATGTATTTGAGATAATTTGCTTTGACAAAATAAATTTCAATTCATTATTTGTGTACACATAAATTTGAAGTTGATCCTTTAAATTTTGTAATAATTCGATGTTGTATAAATTTTAAAAGTGATTTAAAAATCAAAATTTTGACAATATGGACAAGAGCTAGAATGCAAAAACAATTTCTCAAAGAACTAGAGCACTAGAACCTACAACTGCCTTTTGTTTTAATGCAAAAAATTTAGATTTTGAATTTTGCATTACATTTCAATGGTTTGAATCTATGATACTAATAAATCAAATTAAAAAACACTAAAGAATATTCCTCCCATAATTAATTACATCCATAATATTTTGAGATTTTTTTAATGGATTAAAAATTAAAATTAAAATTTTCATTCTTATTTTTGTTTTTTAATTCAAAAAAACAACAACTAAGGATCACCAGTTGGTGTCTACACTACTTATGACATAATCGAAGGTTTTAGACTTTAGAGACTTTTCAAAACAAAAAATCTAAATAATTTATTTTGTATGTGTGGCTTTCTGTTTTTTTAATTTTAACATGGTTTTGTTCAGATGGATAATTAGGGGGATAATTTGAGTTATGTGATATTTATTGCAAACATTACTTTATTAATAACATTTGGTGATTTATTTCTAATTTAATCTAATTTATCTTTTCATCATGACGAAACTCATTTCCATGTGTTTGTCGTTCATGAAGTAATGCATGGGGTTGAAAGTTGATTGAATGCGTTTATCTTATGAGTTTTTCTTTTAACAAGGCTTGAGAGGATATAATATTAAGTGAATTACTAAAGGGCTTTGGGGATTAAATTAAGTACCAATTTAGGAATATAGAAACTTGTTGAGCATTTGAGTATTGTTTAACTTAAAGAAGAATTGAGAGTTACTTCTTTCTTACTTCAAACTTTAAAAAATTGATTTTATAAAATTTGAAACTCCAAACTTTGACATTGAAAAATTGATCTCCAAACTCCAAAAGAAAAATTATCTCCAAACTTCGACATTTCATTTAGTTATTGCAAGTTTACCTATGCTTAACTTCTAAAGTCCTAGTGTCTTTTTCCTAGTGTCTTTTTCCTGCAAACAGCAAAACTTAAAATAAAATAAAATAATTCATATCTAACGATAAGGTCTTGTACAAGCCTAGTATAAAAATGTACAATATAAGTTTCAAAAACTTTGACTCCATAGATTGCAAGATATTTGCATTTAAAGTGAAGGAAACAAGTTTTTTCACCTTGCTTGACTAGATTTTTTGGCTTTAAATCTTCTTAACTTAAATTTTTTGCACTATTGATTTTGATTTTTTAATCTTAGAAAAAAGAGTTGAAAATCTTTAAAAGAAATTCAACAATAAAACATTATTCATTTTCATTCATTAAAAGTTTTATTAAATATTGATAGATTCAAGATTGAAGGAAAAAATAAATTATTAATAATTCTAAGATGGAATTAAAAAAACAATAATTTCAATAATGAGATTGTTTTAACATATAGACTTAATCATGTCTAATATTTATTTTTTGAAAAATTATAAAAATTGCATTCAAAAATAAATTCTATAAGTTAATTTTTTTTAAGAAGATGCTTAGATTGTTCAAAAAAACAAGATTGTCCGTAACTTTCTCATTATTAGTCCAAATAGAATGAATCAAAGCTTCAAATGTAGACAAAATGTAAACTTTGAGAAAAAAAATTAAAAGCATAAAATAAAATCAATTTTTTGTGATTTTTTTTAGTTCACCTTCAAGGTGCTTTTGGAACTTAGGATGGCATATCTTTAGCTCCTAGGCACTGATTGATATTAAAATTATATCTCCAAAAAACTAATTTGATTTTCTATCTTCAAAAAAAGTTTCGAAAGATCTTATTAAAAAATTGAGATCACACAAGCCAACCTGATATCACAAGAGTCTCCCATAGAGGCTTTGGAACTTTAGAAATTAAAGAGGGTAGATTCCAAATGCACCACTAACCCAAAACTACCATCCTTACTCTATGTATATATTTCCAAAATCAATATGTTCCTATGTGGAAGAAACAATATTAGAAACTCTCCCCCAAAAAACTTTGACCCTCTGCAACTTTTGCATACAATATGCAAATGTCACAATCTTTGGTGCGCTGGAACCTCGTTTTCATTTGCCAACAAGAAATAAAAATATAATCCGTCTAATAATAGGAACTAGGCAAAGCAGCAAAATGTTGCAGTTTTGGAGCTACCCCACTTTATGTCTTTGTAGAACTTACAATGTACTGAAAAGAGCTGTCACTCTTGGTTTGTGATTCAATAACCACCACCCTTTGTGAAAAAACCCGAGAGCCGTTGATTTGTTTAAAAAAATATATATCCCCTCCAACTGCCGTCGATTTCTTGAAAAACCACAAGCCATTGATCTTCATCAAACATGATCTAGGCCGTTCAAATACAAATAGAGGATACGATATAGGATATGAATATGGATACAAGGGATATGGATACAAATACAAAATATGATACAATATATGGATATAAAATACAATAAAGGCTATAGATATGCATACATGGGATACGGATACGGGGAAGTTTGTCCCTTATTGATTGTAATGAGTTTGGTTTCTGAAAATTACAAGTAGCTGGGGGGAGGGGAGGGAGAGGTTGGAGTTAATTAATTTAATTAGTTTTTGATACCCGGAGTGAGAGGGGGGTAATTAATTTTTATTTATTTAAATTTTAAATTTTTTTGGGTGCATTGTGACACAGCTTGTCACACAATGCACCCACAATGCACCCAAAAAAAAAGAGGCAGTAACTGCCATCACAAATATCTTGTAGAACTTTGTAGAACTTACTTTACTCCGGGACTACTTTCGCAAACCTCCCTTCCAAGTGCATTTTTGAATTTTAAAATGATATGCTACTCCACTCTTGTTGTTGATTACCTTTGCCATTGAAGTACCGTATGTGAGTTAAGTTATGTGACTCTCAGAGTCTGTACAGTACATAGATCTAAATTTATGGAATTGTCCTGTGTTGTGTACTCACCAACTTGATAATGCTGTGTACCTTAAGTTACTGGGAAATGCAAGCGAGCCTCAACCAATGAATGCAGCAACTTCATTTACCCCTCCCATCCATCTGTCTTGCAAGTTTTTCATCCATGTTGCAGCAATGGGTGCACTTACCCTGCACATCCATCTCCCATTTCTCATCCATATTGCAGCAACTTCAGTTACCCCTCTCATCCATCCATATTGCTAAATTTTCATCCATATTGCAGCAACTTCAGTTACCCCTCTCATCCATCCATCTTGCTAAATTTTCATCCATATTGCAGCAACTTCAGTTACCCCTCTCATCCATCCATCTTGCAAGTTTTTCATCCATGTTGCAGCAACTTCCGTCACCCCTCTCATCCATCCATCTTGCAAGTTTTTCATCCATATTGCAGCAACTTCCGTCACCCCTCTCGTCCATCCATCCATCCATCCATCCATCCATTTTGCAAGTTTTTCATCCATGTTGCATCCATTTGGCTGCTGTTACTATTATGTTATGGTGAGTTGGCCCTGCAGAAGTCAAGTGAAGTGAAGTGGCCTTTCTGTTGTTTTTTCTTACTCTTTACAGTGCCCCGCGTTGTTCCGTCAGTCTGCTTTTGTGTCTGTGTGCCGTAACTTACTGGCTGTCTCGTCCGTCTGTCTGTCCCTTCCCTTTGGTGCTGCAGTAAATGGGACACATTTCTTATGCAAGGACAAAAGGAGGATGGAGGGGATGTTCGACACTTGGACGTACACTACAAATAACATTTACTCATGGCTCCTTTATTGGGGTGTATGTATGTATGTACCGGCACTTGTTTGTATTTTGCTGGTGTCTACAGACCCCAAAAGAGATTCCTGGACTGGTAAAAAATAAATGAATGAATACCTTAGACAACTCCGTCACTGAAGACGGAAACAGGAATTCCAAAAGTTGACGGAGGTTCTACAAAATTGGTGTAGTAAAAACAGCCCCCAAAAAATAAAATAGTGAAAAGGAGGAGGAAGAAGAAGAAGAAGCATGCTTCAACCGGAAGAAAAAAAAGTGAACATGAGAATGACTAGAGTAAACTTGTCAATCACCATCCACACAAACAAAATTCAAACCCTGCTCATAATAGAGGCTTGCATGTTTTGTAATTTTGTTGTGATTAGAGTTATTCGTAAAGTAAACCTGAGTTTAGAGGTAAAATTGGGGTTTGAACCCCTGCTTTATGTAAAAAAGCAGGTGAAAAAGTAAAAAGCTCGCGCAATCAACACTAGCAAACTAAAACTTGGGACCAAACTTTCTTTCGCATCGAAATGGTGCCTAAAAAAGTTTGGACCTGAGTTTACCTGTCAAAGAAATTGTACATTGACAATTTTGTGAGAATGGAGGGTGGAGAGGTTGTTTTTATAATGAAATCCACTGTTCTTTATGAACTCTCAAAGGATATGGGTTTATTTTAAGATTGAGCTCCTCCAAGCTCTTACAAGTTACTTACAACTCCAACCATTTACATATCCCATATGGGTTGCTTTACCTCCTTTCACCAGTTTGTATAAGAGCTTGTTTAAATCTGGGTACCAAATTAGGGATGACTTTACGAATAACTCTATTAATCCCTAAAACTTCGAGGGTGTTTTCTGCCAAAAAACACTCAAAACTACCACTTATGTTGTATTCACTTAAGGAAACCAATTTTTTTGTTTTTTTGGGAATTTAACCGTACGATCTTGTACTTAACTTGTCTGAGATCATGTAGTAAAAACTTCATCAAATCTGACTGTATGGATTGGAAGATATTAGCATTCAAAGTTGAACAAAAAGTTTTTTTTCAAGAAGATGCTTAAATTGCCCGAAAACTAAGATTGTCCATAATTTTCTCATCCCTAGTCCAAATAGAATGAATCAAAGCTTCACGTATAGGTAAGAACATAATCTTTTAGTAAACTTGTCAATCATCATCCCAAAATTTTAGGAAAAAAATTATTTTGACTTTTTGTAATTTTTTGGGGCTGCCTGCCAATCTCTATTTTTTGCTCATTGTGCCATAACTTTTTCATCCGCCATCCGATTGAAACAAAAATTATATATTCACAAAGCTCTTGCAAAGCTACCCAACCTCAAAAATCTCAAAAAAATTCACTTCAAATTGAGACAATAGGAACCTACCCGGACCCAAATTGTCCCCCAAGGGGACAAGCGGGGTTTTAGGGGTTAAATATAATGTTAAGATTCACATTCAAAAAAACATAATGTCCCCCCCTCCCCCCAAAAAAGAAATTCTTGCAAATTTTATTGCATTTTTAAAATGATGAAGTTGAAATCTAGTTCAAAGTTTCTTGTAGCCTTCGACCACACAGTGTGCGGTCACTATGCAATGATACAAATTTTTGTTTCCATCACATTAGAATTGGTAGTTGAATTGTATGGTTATTGTTCGATAATTGGGATTGTGTTGTCTAGTTTTTGGATGTAAACGGTAAATGGCCAACGTTCAGACTATATTGAAATAAGGTGTAAATGAGATGAAAGAATTAACCTTTAAATTCTCAAGGTCATTTTTTGAGCTTCTTGGACTTTCTCAAAACAAGACGAAAAGCTCAATTTTTTATAAGTTTTATCAAAATTTTCACTAATTATAGCTGGATAGATTCAAACTAGAAGTGTTGTAGACAATATATAAAGGAAAATATACATATATATGTATTAAATGCTTTAGAGAATATTATGAACAAAGAAGCAATTTTGCTTACTACAAAATTATACTCTTAAGCACCAAGGGATAGTCCAAGGAAAAATTTTCAAAATCGTAAAGATATACTATAATCGTAGCATAAAGAAGAATTTAATAAAGTATTGAAAATCAATTATTAAATAGATCAAATCCATATAGTTGGATCTACAATTATACTAAAATTTATCAATAATGTATTTTGAATCAAAAATTGAAAATTCCTTCTACAATTGCTTGTAGATTGAATATTTATAATTTTTACAATAATTTTTCCATTTGAACTTTAGATTTTAAGTTCTATTTAAGTGATTTTTATAATATAATGTACTCAAAATAATTTTAGAAGGTTCATGTTTTGAATTGAAAGGTTACTTATAGAGATAAAACGTACATATGCCTTTTTACTAAAACATGTTTTCAGTTAAAAGTCTTAGAAATTTGCATTATACAAATGTTAAAAAACTAATAGAAAAATCTATATATAATTAAATGGATGAAGAAATCAAGATCATGTGTGCTTGGAGCATCTTTGCCTTCATTTGATGTTGAAATTGTTGAAACGCCTTGTCCTTTACGGATTAGACCACCTTAAACCTTTGAAGTCCCAAGGCCTTTTTTCCATCACAGACCACTCGAAATTGCCATTTCTATTGCAAAGAGCAACAAACTTAATATTTTTTTTGGCATATCTAACCATTAAATCCTGTACTAGACTAGTAAAAGAATGCATGGAAAAAATTTCAAAAACTTTGACAACAATAGATTGCAAGATATTTGCATTTAAAGTGAAGAAAACAAGTCTTTTTTCAAGAATGTGCTTAAATTGCCCCCCAAAACAAGATTGTCCATAGCTTTCTCATCATTTGTCCAAATAGAATGATTCAAAGCTTAAGATATAGACAAAAAATTGAGATCACACAAGCCTGCTCAAAACCCCAAGAGTCTTCTATAGGGACTTTGAGACTTTAAGGGTTATATAAAATTTAACAGCCAAAGCTACTCTCACTTTGAACCTGCAAAGATTATGATACTTTTTGAAACATGAAAGATTACAATTAATCTATATAACGGAATCAACAACCATATCTTGTATTCCATATATGTATATGTATCCATATATTGTACCATATCATTATGTACTTTGTATCACATCCATATTCATGTATCTTAGCAATATATATTTTGTATATATTTTGTACATCATATCCATATCAAAGTGGTTTTGTTTTTTGAAGTAGGCAGGCAAAATAAATATTTTATTTATTTATTAATTATTTGTGTCAATAGATAATTAATTGATAAATTTTATATTTATCCCTTTTGAGAAGATAGTTGGATATTTATATTAGAACAATATAAATATTTGGAACAACAATAGTAATAAAAATATTTTTAATGACATGCACTACTTCAAAAATACTTTTTGAAACTTTCTTAATAAATTTTCTAATTAAAAAAAATGGAAGGAGTAACAACTTTCAAATTATAATCCAAAAATACATCACCACAAGAGAAAACTTATTAATTATAATGTAAAGGCGATGATAAATCAAATTAGTTGTATATTTATATACAAACCAAAGGTAGCAAGTAAAAAGTATTTTTTGCCTTTCATAATTCTACAACATCATTCACTAGATGGGGCAATATTAGCATCTACTCTTTCACAGCGTCCTGCAATATAGATGAAATTGGAATAAAATGTGAAGGAGTCGGACTTGAAGATGTTGGACTAAAAAAAGTTCTACAATGTTGTGTTTGGGTTGAATACGAAAAATTCCTATCCTAGTCTAATTCCTAAAGGTCCTAGGCCTAGTGTTTTTTTGTCAAAAAATACTCAAAATTGTCATTTCTAGTGCACCGAAAAAAAAAAAAAAAAATTTAAGCTCAGTTTTATGCATATCTTGCCGTAGGATCTTGTAATAGACTAGTATAAAAATGTGTGTTAGGAATTTTAAACAATTTGACCACATAGATTGCAAGATAAATGCATTCAAAGTAAGGAAATCATGTTTTTTGGCACCATGGTAGACTAATTCATGAGACTTTGAATCTTCTTAACCAAAAAAATTTACACTATAGATTTTGAGATTAAAAGATTATCATGAAGAATTACGTTGAGAATATATGAAAATTTTAAATTTTAAAAATATTTTGATTTTCATTATTTATAAAATTGTTAAGTAAAAGAAAGTACGTGATAGAGGAACAAACTTAAATCATTAATAGCTCTAAGATGGAATTAAAACACAATAATCCAAATAGTGAGATTGTTCTAACAGTCAAAATTGATCCCATGGAACTTTTTGGTTTAAAAGAATGTGAAATTTGAGCTAAAATTCAAATCCTATGCATTATGTTTTCAAGAAGATGCTCTATAGCTTTCACATCACAAATCCAAATGGAATAATTCAAAAATTTCTATGTAGACAAAACTACAATTTATGAAAAGTAAATCTCTAAAAGTTATTTTAAGTTTAAGTGGATTTGTTTTTTGTCTACTTAGTTCAATATAAGGTTTAATTTTAGTTTTTGTAGTATAACATTTGCTCCTATTCATCAAATACATTCTTCAAAAGTGAATAAGTTTTTCAATATTATAAAAAAGTTTTAAATTTTTTTACCAAAAGCTAAACTCAAAGGAACCTGCCCAAAGTCCATGTTGTCCCTTGAGGGGACAAATGGTCCTTTAGAAATTAAGCTCCTTGTTAGAATTTTTTAGAACAATAACAAACCAAGGGATTTAAGCAAGACAACATAAATGTTGTCAAAGACTTTCTATTTATCATATCACAATACAAATAAGCATGATCATAATCTTTAGCTTTGATTGCATGATAAGTAATCAAAAAAATTATATTGACCGTTCAAGATTTTTCTTTCAAAAGCAAAATCATGAGTGTTATCACTAATGTCATCTAAATCAACTATCATTTTGGTTCTAGAGGGCATAGAAACAATAGACAAGGTATGTAGATCGATACAACCAGAAAAATGAAACTTACTCTAACAAGACATGAATTATAGCAAGAAGCTTTTAGAAGCACATGCTCATATGTGCAAAAGATAATTTGGAATGAATCTCAACCCTTATTAGATGAAGTGAAGGTAATGTACTTCAACATATTATTATCATATAATCCAAAAGAGATCTAGATCAAAGAATAAATCTCAATCTATAAATCAATGTCAAAATTAGTATAAGAGGTTATTTTTATTATAGATTCAAATATAATAGTTTAAAAAAGTGTTGAAGTTGGTGCTAGAGGGTTTTCTTTTATTAAATTTTAGAATTTAGAGTTTGAAAAGGGGGGGTCAAAAACTTTAGAGGTTTAAGGGATATGAAGGGTGTCTTGCCTTAGCAATAAAATGCTTTGTCTTGTGTGATTGGAATTGCAAATATAAATTGAACTATGCTCCAAGAAAATTGATGTTTAGTCTATGTTTTGTGGACCAAGCCAACATAGCATAAATTTGAAAATATTTTTTTATGTCATTAAAATCTAATATTCAATCTAACATAGTTGCCAACTAAAATAGCAATAAATATGAAGCAATAAACTACAAGGAATACATATTGAGTATAAAACAAATTATAGAAACTGTATTATATGTGTCCATAAAAAATAGAGGGATATGTGTAGTTTAAGTGGAAAAGAATATTATATCCTAAATTTACAGCAATCCTATAGTGACAAAAAGTGAAACTATAAATGAGGATAATAGAGGCAATAGAGTTATCATTCCTACATGCGAAGGCCGTAGAATCATTCTTTATAAAAGGCAAAGAATGCTATAAACCTTGTATCAATGTTAGACAATAAAATTTTGGGAGATTGTAATAGAGTGACTTTATAAGATTCCACAATAAAAGCTTCTATCTCTCAAGTGAAATAAATAACAAAAATTATTATTCTAAGGCCTTGATATTGCAGTCATTGTAGGAAAATATAATCATTATTATAGATGAAAAAATGACCATTATGGATGTACTTTTGTTGTTTTAGGCAACCTAGTGATTCTTTTGGATTTTTTTCAAGTTTTTTAGACAAAAATTTCTAAAAATTTCTAACCAATCAAAATTTTGTGTAAAAAAATACACTTCCAATTACTATTGATTTCTATTACATTTGAAAATTATAAATTTAAGTCACTTAAAAATCAATTATAAAAGTTACTAACAATTTAGGCACGAGATGTGTCTATTATTTATTTAATTTAGTACCACATATGAGTTTTTTAAGAAATACATTGAATTAAAACATGACACGTAGCAAAATCCCTAGGAAAATATTTATTATCTGCTAAAGGTGTTGATAAAGTATGATATGTGATGGACGCATGGTACCATTTTGCCTACAATGAACTCATTAACCTTAATTCATTTATTATGTCATAGAATCCATATATTGAGTAGTTAAAAATGATGAAATTCAAATTCAAATAATATTTTAGAAGTCAATAATTATTTTAAATAATTTTTAAAATAAAATGTTATTGCAAAAAATGTAGGCTATGATCATTTTCATTTATTGGTATATTTTATTACCTTGCTAGGAAATTTTGAAAGGATTCATTTCAATGTAACTCCAAAAGAATATGGAAGCAACCATTTATGACCAATTCAACTCTTGGGGACTAAAGTAGGTATTTCATTGTTTGTTAAGCTTATTTATACTACCTTCATGAATCCGCACAAGTGCAAGGCAATAAGGGTGTGTTTTTGATTCCGTCAAACACTCTTTAGAGAATATATATAATGAAAGTTTTATACAATTATGACTTACAAATAAAAGGACAATGAATCTTAACAAATTCTCATCATCAAAATTTATAAAATCTATAGAAAATAGATGAAATGTAGGATTAAATACAAATTAGACTACATGACAGATGATTGTGTTATTAGTATTTTGGAACAACAAGTATGAATACTTGTCATTTCTTTATGGATGTGCCTGAAAAGCAAGAATGCTAAATTTCTAAATTGTTTATTATAAAAATGATCAAACATAGAAGGTTTTTTCAGTCATTGACAAAATTGAGTACAAAATTGAAACGTTTTCATTCAAACAACC
>OX579634.1:9061772-9180410 GCA_951230915.1 Antitrichia curtipendula
GTACGCAAATTTGACTACACAGTCATAGGCTCTATCCTTTAGGGGTTAAATGCATTGACCCAAATAAAATTCTTGTTTGAGGGTCATAATCATAGATTCATAGTTGGGAATCCTACAAAAATTGGCTTAAAAGGTCGGCTATAATAGCTGTCATTATTATCTCTAGAGTACTCCGATTTGTTGACTACTTGAATTGATTGATTTTCTTAATCCTTAAACTCCATGGTGATTGTGGAAGTCACCCCTTTTGATACTCTTTGACATCATTCATCTACTTTTATAAAATAAAAATTCACAACAGAGGTCAAACTATTGTGCAAGATCTCTCCTTTTTGCACAAAATTTCCAAGGTGAAGAATTACAATTGCACGTTTGTTCTACATAGAAAGATTCTTTGTCATCCATCAGACAAAAAACACGTCCTCCGCGAGTCATTTAAGCGTTGGATCTATTTATAATGAAAAAATTTAAATTCTCCAACTGCGTGTGCATCTTTTTGAAACTTGTTTCGTTGATTTTCATGGCACACTTAACTTACTTATTTGATCCTTGATGGATTGGAATCAAAAAAGTCCTACTACTAACAGTGTTTAAGTACCTTTTTTTTATTTTCTTCAGTCAACAACTGTTTAAAGTCCATGTGGATGGGCTGAAGCCTCCCGTCAGCACACCTGGCCACAGTGCGCAGGTGCACTTCATTCCCCTGCTGACAAAAAGGGAGTCAGCCAATGAGCAGTGACAAAACAGGGGTCAAAGGAATCGACTGCAGGGTTTTGTTTTTTTAACCATTTCCCTCCCCCCCCCTCCCTCTTGAAACATGGACAATTCTTTTACATTTATTTAGGGGAGTGAAAAAAAAAAAAATTCTTCACGAAGGGAGCTGCACCTAAAATGGACCACTCCTAGTCCGAAACGACTTTAAACTACTTTGGGTGATGGCCACGTCGTAGAGACTTCCTATGGAATCCAGAAGGTTCCTGGTTCAACTCTCCACGTTGACATTGCTCGTTTGGGGATTCTTCATGCTCGCGCACGAGGAGGGGGGGTATCCTAACGGGGATTAGACCCACGGATTGCCATACCTATGGCAGGTCTGTCTCAGTTATGACTTTCGAAGGTACTTTCGAAGGTCATATGTTTCAGAAAATAAATAAAAAATAGACCAGTCCACAAAATGGATCCTTATTTTTGAAGGAAATTGAATAGGGGGAGGATAGAAAAATGAAGCGCAAGACAAGGACATGTGCAAGGTTAATTTTGAGTAGTGTGAAGCTCTATTTATTCCCCACATGCCCAAACAATATTTTTTTTGGTAACATAGCAATTTTGGGCAAATTCACTACAAATGGAATTTTTATTTTTTTATTTGAAATTTTCACACAACATGTGCCCAAAGAGTAGCTTTAAGGCCCAACAATTTTCATAATTTTTGACTTCATGGATAAATAATTAGTGTATGAAATGTCATTTTCATTGTTTGGCAGACAACCTGGGCAACTAAAAAACTTCTTTAAAGATCACTTTTTTAAGAAATAAAAATTTAAAATTGATTTCATATATATATTTGAAGGTAGTTATGGAATCTTTGTTCTAAAATAAACCTCTGAAGTACTTTATTTAGTTCAATTTTCAACATTTTCTAAAAAAATTAAAATCAAAAGATGTAGATTGTTTAATAAAACATTAAAACCATTAGATTGTCATTTTTCAGTTTCATAATTATATTCTTGACAATTTAGTGTTTTGAATCATTCTCTATTTTTTTCTACATACTATATTTTTCCTATATGTTATACAATTCCAAATGAAAATTTTCAAGCATGTAGCCAACTTGCCTTGAAGAAGCACTACCATTTGGAGCATTTTTTATACAAATGTAACCTTGTAAAGTACAACTACCCGGATTTTTGCAAGGCCAAAAAAAGGACTTTTTTCAATTCAAATGCCATAATATGGTAGAAGAACCTATTTCGGACAACACCTCTTTTGTAGTTGTATAGGGTTCCCAACAGTAGATAGTAGTTGGACTAGAAAAAAAATATGAGTAGCATCAATGGAGCATCATTAAAGCTGCCAAAAATTTAGCACTTCATTTTCATTGATTTAAAACTAATCTGAAATAGTGCCAAATGTTTGTTTCATGAAAACAATGTCAATTACTTGAAATTGTCACTGGGAGCTAGGTGGTGGTTTACAACATTCAACACAACAACCATAACATTTACTAGCAAACAGAGTGATTGCCTTCCTATGGACATAACAATGTGGAATATTCTACATCATTTCATCCAAGGGATGAAAAGCTGTGAAATATTTCACACCCAATTAATAGTTAACAGGACACTTGTCACAAACTTACTGAACTCAGTTGAGTGCTTATGTGAATTACAAGGTCACAACTGCAAATTGGTATTAATGGAAAACAAAGTACTTTCAAAGAAAATTGAAAATAAAACAACAACTTTAACCCCCAAAGCTTAGAGACTTTGTTTTCACCAAAACCGCTCCAAAACTGCTATTTCTAATACAAGTACCAAATTTTAGAAAAAAAACATTTTTGGAAAAATATAACCGTAGGATCTTGTATTAAACTAGTTTGAGAAGTTGTGGAAAAAAATTCAGAAATTTTTACCGTATGGATTGCAAGATAATAGCATTTGAATTGACAAAAATCCTTTTTTTGGTCCTTGCGAAAATCCGGGCAGCTGCATTTCACAAGGTCACATTTGTATGAAAAATATCCAAAATGGTGGTTACTCTTTGGATTCATCATTCAAGGCAAGTTGGCTTCATGCTTGAAAAATTTCAGATCATTTGAAATTGTAAAATATATAGGAAAAAAATAGTAAGTAGAAAGAGGTAGAGAATGTTCAAAACACTAAATTGTTAAGACTTTAAATATGGAATTGAAAAATGCCAATCCCAATGGCTGTAATGTTGTAATAAACAATCTACACCCAATGTTTTTATTTTTCAAAAATATTAAAAATAGAGTTAAATAAAAAGCTTCAAAGTTTATCTTAGAGTAGAGATTCTATAACCACCCTCAAACTAAAACACCTCATAATTGTCATCTCATTAATCAAAATAGAATGATTCAAAGCTTCCCGCGTATATATAAATCTAAAGAACCAATTTCAAATTTTTATTTAAAAAAAATGTGATTCTTAAAGAAGTTTTTTCAGTTGCCTAGGTTGCCCGCCGACCAGTGAAAATGACATATCATATAGTTACTTTTTAACTACGTAGTCAAAAGTTATGAAAATTGTTGGGCCTTCAAGCTACTCCTCAAGCGCATCTTGTGTGAAATTTTCAAAAGAAAAGAAATAAAAATTCCGGTCGTAGTGAGCTGCCCCAAATCACTAGATTGTCAAAAAACGGTGTTTGGTCCTTTCCAAGTAAACAAAATGGCTATCAATTTACTAAGATCAATAATCTCAATGCTTGAATTACCTCTCATTAATTTGAAGCTCATTCATGCTCTGAGTTTAGAAGTGAGAAGAGAATCTCTTTATATCCATATGGGGTGGTAGAAGATAGAACAATCCATGTGGGATATGTAAGTTAGAATTTGTATTTTCTCAACCATTCAAAGTTATTTCTGAAGTAGAAATTGTGTTCAAAGTAGAATTTTAGACCTCATTTAGCCATATTAGAAGAACTCCTTTTTAAAACTTAGGACTATAGAATGTTGGTAAATCAATCTAGTTTTCATTTCCAAAAATCCGTTTGAGATTTTGAGCCTACAATCAAAAGTTATGGACAAATTTCAGAGAGGGGTTGGAATGGACATTTTCTTTGACATTTGCAAACATCCCCTCATAATTTTGTCCATAACTTTTGATTGGAGGCTTAAAATCTCAAAAATATTTTTGCAGATGAAATTTAGATTGATTTTCCAACTTTTTTTCTTCAAAGATTTTGAAAAAATTTATTCTATTATGACTAAATGAGGTTTGAAATTGTTCATTAAACATAATTTTCACATTTTGACAATGAGCGGTCAAGCTCTCATTTTCAAGTTATCCCATACCCTTTGAGGATTCATAGTTGACAATTGATTTCGATATAAAAATGACATCTCCAAACTTCATTCCCACAAATGTCATTGAATTATATCCTTCATTGAACCATCATAATTCTTTTTTTGTTGGCAAAGGGTTTAATGACATTGGCATTTTTTGTTAGAAGATTCTTAAGATTTTTGGCGAACCATTTTAACATTTTTTGTTGATTAGTTTGGTTGATCTGAGATTTAGCAAAAAGAAAAGAACACACCATGGATGTATTGACACAATTCCAGTACTCGGTACTATAGCTTATTTTTAACCCTTATACAATGAGTTGGTCACCGTGGAAATCACATGTTTGGATACCATGTGAATTGTTGGCCTTAAAAATATTAAAAAAACACTCATTGGAAGACAAACTATTGTAGAAGACCTTCTCTTTCCAAACAAAATTTGAAAGATGAATAGTTACACTTATGTCCTGCATGAAGAGATTTTTTGTCATTCATGGGCCTAAAATGTCCTCCACATCATTTATGGGTTAATCCTGAAGGCTATTGTATGTCATGACACTCAATTGAATGTTAGTAAAAATAGAAATTTCCTTTCCAAAGAAATTTGAAAAATAAAAAACTTAAGCATTAGGTTCTTGAGTTGCCTCTAATTCAAACAAAGCAGTGAGGTACTTGTCGAAGGCGCTCACTGTCACAAGATCAGACTCAAATATAAGCCCCTAAAAATTGCAGGAACTAGCCCATTTCTAGTTCTATCCCTTAATAGCAATAGTTGTCTAACTTGATTAGGAACAAGTTTCAAAGCTAGCCGTTATAGGTCAATCTACGTGACATGGATGGATATGGATGAAAAATCCACATTTATATTGAATAAAATATTCATTCTTGGAAAAAAGAACTTTGTTTTTTACATTCCTCCTCATCTTTATGTTTGCACACATTGAGTTCAGTTTTCCAATAAATTTCCCATCTGGTACAGGCTGAAATGCTTAAGTTATCAGGAATAGGTACTTCTACCATATATTACAATTTACATAGTGAAAATTTTGATTTTTTTTCCACATCTTCTTAAACCATCGTACTACAAGATCCTATGGTTACATGTGTTCCAAAAGTGTTTTTTTCTAAAATTTGAAACTTGTACTAGAAATGGCAGTCTTGGAGCGCTTTTGGTTAAAACATAGTCAAGTACATTTAGGGGTGAACCCCTGAAGAACCGTTTGTCCCCTCGGGAGACAATTTGGGTCGAGATAGGTTCCTATTGTTTCAATTTGAAGTAAATTCTTCTAAGATTTTTTTAGGTTGTGTAGCTCTGCGAGAGCTTTGTGGACATATAATTTTTGTTTCAATTGGATGCCGGATGAAAAAGTTATGGCACAATATGCAAGAAATAGAGATTGGCGGGCAGCCCCCCCAAAATTACAAAAAGTCAAAATAATTTTTTTTCAATTTTATTCCTAAAATATTATGTTTTTATCTACACGTGATGCTTTGATTCAATCTATTTGGACTAGAGATGAGAAACTTATGGACAATCTTAGTTTTTTGGGCAATTTTGAGCATGTTCTTAAGAAAATGTTTCTGGCCAACTTTGAATGCTAATATCATCCAATCCATATTGTCAAATTTGATGAAATTCTTACTACATGATCTCAGACAAGTTAAGTACAAGATCCTACGGTTAAATTTTTTTTAAATATATTTTCTTGGTTTCCTTAAGTGAATGCAACAGAAGTGGTAGTTTTGAGTGTTTTTTGATAGAAAACACCTTCCAGGCTTTAGGGATTAATGTATCGTGGAGGTGGCAACCTTAGAACTGGACAATATGGGTACACAATTTGTTGCTTTAACTCCTAAAGGTCAGAGACTATGTTTTTACCAAAATCGCTCCAAAACTGCTATTTCTAATACAAGTACCAGATTTTAGAAAAAAAAACATTTTTGTAAAAATGTAACCGTAGGATCTTGTATTAAACTAGTTTGAGAAGTTGTGGAAAAAATTTCAGAAATTCCCACCGTGTGGATTGCAAGATAATAGTGTTTGAATTGACAAAAATCCTTTTTTTGTCCCTGTGAAAATCCGGGCAGCTGCACTTCACAAGGTCATATTTGTATGAAAAAATGTCCAAAATGGTGGTTACTCTTTGGATTCAATCTTGAAGGCAAGTTGGCTACATGCTTGAAAATTTTTAGTTCATTTGGAATTGTAAAACATATACTATTAGGAAAAATAGTAAGTAGAAAGAGGTAGAGCATACTCAAAACACTAAATTGTTAAGAATTTAAATATGGAATTAATAAACACCAATCCCAATGGTTGTAATGTTGTAATAAAAAATCCACACCCAATGTTTGTTTGTTTTTTCCAAAAAATTAAAAATTTAGTTAAATAAAGGATGTCAAAGTTTATTTTGGAGTAGAGATTCTATAACTACCCTCACACTAAAACTCCTCGTAACTTTCATCTCATTAATCAAAATGGAATGATTCAAAGCTTCCCACGTATATGTAAATCTAAAGAACCAATTTCAAATTTTTGTTTAAAAAAAATGTGATTCTTAAAGAAGTTTTTTCAGCTGCCCGGGCTGCCTGCCAACCAATGAAAATGACATATCATGCAATAACTTTTTAACCACGTAATCAAGAGTTATGAAAATTGTTGAGCCTTAAAGCGAATCCTTGGGCACATATTGTGTGAATTTTTTCAAGAAAAAGAATAAAAATTCCGTTTGTAGTGAGCTACCCAAAATTGCTATGTTGTCAAAAAGCGGTGTTTGGTCCTTTAGGGATTAACTTCTCTAGAGTCATACTTCATGTGCATCAAATGCATTTTGGCATCACCAACATGACACTTTTAACACTCTACACCTTGCATCTTTGAAAATTTGTAATTAACTCACAATGTATTTAAATATTATGGAACCACTTTCATTTCGATTCATAATCTTTCACCAATGTGCAAAAAATATTATTCATTTTCTAAAGCATATTGTCATGCCACAGAGCTTATTTGTGCAATTTTAGGTCTAGTTACATTAGAACTAAAATAGTGTGCCTTGTGTGCCACATCATAATAAAATAAATCAAAAAATTTATTTAATTTATAATTTTTTTGAAATTCAATATCTTCTATGCACAAAAGAGTGCAAGGGCTTTGTTGCGGTATAAGAAGTTGTGTTCTTGATACAAATAGAAAGTTTTATGCATGTTTGAAGAAGTGCAAGGGCTTTGTAAGATGGCATTTGGAGTTTTGGACATGCAATGTGAAAGTTATGATTTAAAAAAATAAAAGTTAATTTAAATCAGTTTTTAAATCCATAAAACTTTAAAATTCAATAACTTTCACATAGTTTGTCCAAATGCCACAAAACAAATATGTGCATCCTTCTTTGCAAAGAGTTTTCTAATGGTATCCAAAACACAACACAATGCCTCATGGTTTTTTAGATCTCAATGTATCAAACAAACAAAATAAATACAAACAAACAAATGTAAGGTATAGATGATGAAGTTGTTTACATCCATGGAAATAGATTAAACCTACAACACATGAATGAAAAATCAATTATTCATCCTAAATAGTATATATTCATCCAAAATAGAGCAATACTATCCCAAAATTTGGTAGTAATTTTGAGATTTTACATCCATTTGAAAAAATATATATATTTCACCAAGTACTCCCTATAAAAAAATTTGCATTTCTTTTTATTGAAAATTTGCTCAAAAAACAACCCTTGCAATATTGTAACAAACATAAAAGATTGGCATTTAACTTTTATGAAATTGATCTCCATAACATATAACATTTACAAAAATAAACATTTATAAAACTTCAAAAATAAGTTTATAATATTTATAAAAATAAAGGATGAAATTCACTTTTTTAAGAAATAAAAGTTTGAAATTAGTTTTCTAGATTTATATATATGTGGAAAGCTTTGAATCATTTCATTTTTATTAATGATATGAAAATTATAAGGGCTTTTAGCTGTGGATAGTTTACTTGTAGTTATTGGGAATCTCTACTCTAAAGAAACAATGAAGTCCTTTATTTAACTCAACTTTCCATATTTTTGGAAAAAATTAAAACATTAGGTGTAGATTGTGTATTACAACAATACAACCATTGGGATTGGCATTTTTCAATTCCATAAATAAATTGTTAACAATTTAGGATTTTGAATAATTCTCTATTTCTTTCTACTTATTATTTTTTTCCTATATGTTGTACAATTTCAAATGATTTGAAAATTTTCAAGCATGTAGCCAACTTGCATGTTGAAGAATGATTGAATTATAACCATTTTGGACATTTTTCATACAAATGTGACCTTCTGAAGTGCAATTGCCTGGTTTTTTGTAGGGCCAAAAAAAGGATTTTTGTCACTTCAAACATAAATATCTTGCAATCTACAAGGTACAAATTTCTGAAATCTTCTTAAACCAGCTTACGACAAGATCCTTACTACAATTATATGTGTCCAAAAATATTTCTTTTCCTAAAATTTAGTACCTCTACTAGAAATGGCAGTTTGGGAGCATTTTTGGTGAAAACATAGTAAAAAACCTTTTAGATGTAAATTTTAAAAGTTAGGCTCTTATTAAGGTATTGAAAATATTCTTCAAATTTTTATTCAAATCATTTTTCAAAGGTAATTTTTTGAGCTAGAAAATTTATTATTTGACATGAAAAATGCTTGTGATTTTGGAATTATTGAAAATTTTGGCTATCTCCTATTCTTTGAGGGGTTAAGAAATGTTAACATAATATATTGGTGTTTATGTAGAAATAGGTAAATTTTTCAATCAAAGTGACATATCAAGAAATAACAATTGTTGAATAGCATCATTTATAATTGGTGCTAGATGCTCTTTTGTACTTCACAATTATTTGACATGCTCCTTGACAAAAAAGTGACAATTTATCCTCTATATAACCTACCTCTTTGTTGATTTTTTAATGTTTGATAATTACATTATGCTTTCCTTTTAGCTTTGAATTTTTTTAAGTTGGAGGGGAGGGGTTTGAATTTCAAAAAATTAATAAAAGGAACAATTAATCGGGGTTCCACTTAGTTCACTCAATAGCAGAAGACCTAGCCTCCAAAATTGACAGAAAAAATCACCAGATACTATTAATTTTGCTCTAGCATTTGAGGACATTTTCATTCTTATATAAGGTTATGCAATGTACGAGCATCATGCTGGTCCATGATACCAAAGGGATTATTTGATGATATTGATAGAAGTCTAACGCAAGTATATACTCCCATTGCACAAGTAGGGTAGGCTTCGCAAGAAAATAATTCTAAAATTAGATAGCAAATTTTTGGAATAATTTTTTTTAAGAAAAAAAATGGTATGGTAAAAAGGATCTATTATTTTACAAAAACAATTATATACTTAACAAAAATATGCCAATCTTGCTCTTCATTTACAGCATTTATATCTTGAATGCATTATACTCAAAATTCATTTCAAAGACCCATGCCAACATCACACTTAACCATCTAATTTAATGTCATAAACTTGGAGAAAATTTGGGGAGATTATAACCTTATTCTCGAAATAGCCACCAATGATTCAAAGTCTAGTAAACGATTTAATTTATGAAGGTTTATATAAGGTGAAAACACCTCAAACGTTTCATGTACCCTTTAGTCTTGACAAGTAGCGGACTTCTATTAGAAGTGTCCCGAAAAGTGCAATTAAACTAATTATTCCATCAACTAAATTGCGATTTGTTGCAATTTGTTGCCTGTTGTTCCTCTATAAGGTAAACTACCCCATTACAAACAAAATGGGAACAAGCCTATTGTGGGCTGAATTATGATAGTGGTGTACGTTTCAGATCTTGAATGTACACCACTACTACAATTTTGCCCACAATGGTGCTTGCTCCCATTTTGTCCGTAATGAGGGAGTTTACTTTAAGGTAGAAGGCTCGAGAATAGTTCGGGCATTAAGAACCACCCACCTGTAAAATGTACATGATTTGTACATACTATTTTTTCATAACCTTCACTGATATACAAACAGTGTACATTTCAATGGTGGACAATTTGAGAGCCTTATGCCAGTTCAACTTCAAAAATTCATAACTAGTTTCAAAAAGCTCCAAAAAATATGAAACGACTTAGATTAGATGCCAAATCCACTTCTCTTTCAAGGAAAATTTACTGAAAAATATTTCAAGGAGTTTCACCTTCCCAAAATTCAGTTTCAGCTCTTAGGTGGGCAATTCATGGACCTGTTACCTTAGTACATTTGGGTGTTATGATGAGAAGCTATGTGATGGTTTCAGTACCAACCCAAGGAATTCCACTTTGAAAATTCATAATAATCCAAATTTTTTATTCTTTTTATAAAATTCATGATACTGAAAAAGAGAATTCTAGAGAAAGGTGCCTCCAACTATGCTGTTTTTTTTTATGGTTTTGGGTGCGTTCACCCTTTACAAGTGTCAACTTGTGGAATGCAGCCTCTGTATTCATTGCTGTCAAAGGATAAAATTTTGACCACAATGGGCCCATTGTTTGAACATTGACTACCTAAAGTATCGAAGTCATCACGTGAAATCCTTGAGGAGAAAGGGAGTCCATAAGAGTTCCAGTGCCAAATATCCTTTGCACAAAATCCAAAGTACAGAACCAAAAGGCCCAAGTACGACATTCTGCTTGGATTGTACTTTTTTGGCACCTATTCGTAACTATGCCAGATGGCAGTCAAATCTACCCCAATTGCAAAGTATTTCCAATTTGACCCGACTCAGAGTCCTCATCAACTTTAACTTGAGTTATGACTTGCTTCTTGGCACAAAAGGTACAAAGAATGGCACTCACTAGTCACATTCACATGACGATATGTGTACATGACGATATGTGTGACATGAACACTAACTAAGGTAGCCGACTTCATTCTGACCAAGGACCTATTCTTGTTATATAGATTACTCTCTTTCCAATCAGTAGAAAAAAAAGCAATGATTAGTTTATGGCACAATTTCCAATGTAGTTGTGACGCATTACAATTGACTGTAGTCTTGGTTGATTTTGCAACCGATTCGTGGTTGGAAATAGGAAGAATCATGCTTGGAAATAAGAAGACTTGTGGTTGGTTAATTAATAGAAATATATGACAAGAATAGGTCGAACAAAATACTCAACTAAATTATTAATAGTAATTATGTTTTGAGAGAAATGAAATTCCGAAAATATATGGAATCCTTCTAAACTCTATTTTTTTACATGAGGAAATTTCTCCACTCAAGAAACTTGTGCTCCAAGTATGCGTAATTGCTTAAATGGTTGGAATGAGGTTGGCTACTTTACTCCAGCAATTTTTCAATTCACGACGGGTGGGTCAGTCTTTGGGTCAATTTTTATATTCTTCCGTCTCATTATTCAATAGCCGCAAATGTTCTCATCTTTTGAAAACTATCAATTGTAATCTGAGCCTCCTCAATCTGCCCAAAACAGCTCAACAATTAGCCACGGAACTCTGTTTTACAACAAATTTTCTACAGTGAAAGTGGAAAAAAAAGCCTTGTTTCATGGAAAGTTCAAGTTTATAAAAAGTTTCACAATCTTCTGCAGTTTCATGATATTACGCCACTATTGACTATTGACCATTTGGTGTCCCTAAATATAGGATTCGGTTACGATACAATGTCAATTTTAAAGGTTGATTGAATTTGGGTATACTCATTTTACTGTATTATCCTCCTTAACTCTTAAACGTCGAGGCGGACGTTTTGCAGTCGATGAATGACAAGAGAATCTCTTGTGTAGGACAGAAGTGCAACTATTATTCTTCCAAATTTTGTGGAAAAAGGGAAGATCATCTACATTAGTTTGACTTCCAATGAGTGCTTTTACATTATTTTAATCCAACAATTAAAACAGTGTCAAAATACATGATTTCCACGGTTATGAGCCCGTCGTTTAAGGGTTAAACAATATGAAGTTTGTGAAAAAAAATTGCATCTACTGTTGCAATATAAAATTTCATGTGCTTTTAAAGTCATGATATCATGACAATAAGAAGTTCAAGACTGTTTTCCTCATGAAATGCTGAGAATCCAAACTCAAAGTGATCCAATTCCAAAGACCCAGTGGCAGGAACAATGACTCCGTGAGTCTTGTTGACCGAGAGATTTCAGGTATAGTTAGTGAGTACTAAGTCATGATTTTTCAATGAAAACGATCAACTTTCATTCTAACAATAATACTAAATCTAACTCCTAAAAGCTTAAGGCCATAATTTATGGGCTTCATGGAATTTTCTCTAAATTGAACAAAAAAGTCAAAATTTTGATAAGTCGTACTTCCTCTGTCTCAATATAATACAAGACAATATAATACTGGTGTTTCTATTGTATTTTACAAAGCAAACACTGATATTATTTTGAGGCAGAAGGAGTATCAATTATTTAGGAATTTGCAATCGTACAAATCAAAACATGTTCGCACATGGTTTGTTGTAGTAGAACTAAGTGCACCCCTCAAGGGACTGTGCCTCTCTCAGTCACATTCTTGGTACTGTTACAAAGTCCTTTGCAAGGAGGGGTGCACAAACTTTGTTTCGTGGCATTTGGACATACGATCTGAAAGTAATGTATTATTGAGTTATTTTTTAATCCTAAATGATGTCTCTTTTGGACCGCACATCATTCAATCATGTTTTTTGGTACCATTGGAAAGCTCTTTGCGAAGAGTTGTGCATAGACTTTGTTTCATGGCGTTTGGACATACAATGCGAAAGTTATGAATTTTTAAAATTGAAATTGTATGATCCCCGGTCGTGTTCTTCAAACCATTGGAAAGCTCTCTTCGAGGAGGGGTGCACAAGCTTTGTTTCATGGTGTTGGGACCTACATTTGAAAGTTACTAGTTGAATTTTGAAGTTTTTATGAATTAAAAAATTAAAAACCTACTTGTACTTTTATTTTGGCTATAGCAACAATACATGGTACACTAATATCACTTATGGATTGAAAGATTATAATGTTTGATCATGAAAGTGTTAAATTTGTGAAAGTGATTTGAATTCTTTCAATCTCCTTTTCATAATTCAAATCTAAATTTTTTTTACCATAAAAGTATGAGGTTAAAGGACATAACATGCATAATCCCAATCAATTTATGGATTCTCAAAATCTATTCTACATTTTTTTTGAATGAATTTCTAATGTGATTTTTTCTCCAAGATCTAGTATATTTGAGATTCATTAACAAGAGCTCTCAATACTAGAAAGTCAAGATTTGCAATGGACATCCTTGCATAAAATCTTGAATAGAAAAATCATAATTATTCATTTTTCAAAATCAAAATTTTGATGTTTAAATTAGACTTCAAAAATAAGTTTTCAAAAATATTAACTATTAAAATATTAACTTGTTTAGGTTTTAAATAACTTAGAAGTATTGTTGACACTGTAATTTGGTGCCTTGAGCATTTAGAGGTTAAATATCAAAAATCAATCCTCTATGTGTGACTCACGAAATTCTTCTTCTTTGAATAGAAACTGTCAATTAAAAAACAAACGAAGAAAAAAATTCAATACAATTAGATCTTGTGAGCGATTCAATGGAAGAAGGAACGTTGTCAAATAGGAGAGTGTTGAAGTGATAAAACAAAACACTTTGTTTTAGCACCAATGACACCCTTTTAGGACTAGAGGTATTCCAAATCTGCAAAATTGTGAAGATGCTAAAGAATTAACACAAGAATCTACCAAAAATATAGAGGGATGAAAAATCACAATTTTGAGTGCATGGAATATGTTTTGAGTTAATCCGTTGTTTGAATTTGAATACATAGTGTATAAGGATTTAAGTATGTTAATGTTAAAATCATTGAATTTTGGAAATTAAGCATTACAATCTCAAATTAGAATTTAATTGTACTAGGTTGGTACCCCAAATTCCTTGGTAATAGGTTATATTATTGCTTCTTCAATTCACATTGGTTGCATTTGAGAGCTTGTGGTGGTTTTGGGTAAAGAAAGATGGCCATTCAAGCACCAAATAAAGGGAGCACAAAATGAGTGGTTGCACTTTTTGTTGAATATGCCTTTTTTCATGCATTGCAAAGAAACTTGGGGGATCCAAGTGTCATCTTTACATACTTAATATTCATGATGCCTTTTCAACATGCTTGCATATGAATTTTTGACCAAATTGGGTGTTATAAAAGTGTTTAGAAAAAATATCATAAAGAGAATTAATTATGTGATTCATGGGACATATCTTTATAGTCATCATATCATGAAGGGGATTTTGCAAGATCATTGTAATCATAGATTGAGATTGTTACAAATCATCAAATTGGTTCAATTTGTAATGTTCTCTATGAATTTCAATAGATCAATAATAAGTGTTGTGATCGCATTGAGTAGATGTTGATTATTTTGATCAGGAACTAAACAAGAGTGTTGTTTTGAAACTACAAAGATTTTTCTTAGAAACAGAAACATTAATCATGTAGACTTACGAAACGAGCATCGAATGACCCATAATTGGTCTAGTTTGCCATGTGGGATCTTCCCATAGGTCTTTTCTCTTATCTATATAGGGATCAACATTTCTAAAATTACCCTAAATTCCCAACCATACATTGGTTGGATGCTGAATATTTAGGAAAAAAGCACTTCATCCAATTAGTACATATTCATTGAAGAGGCTTCCAAACAATCACATAATGAATCGATGCCAAAAAAGAAGACTAAGCTACATGACTGAATAATTGGTGTACATATATATAGGCTTCACAATTAATTTGTGATTTTATAGGGGTTAAGATTGCAATATTGTTGTCATCCGTGGGTATACTGTACATTTTATTTGAGTTGAGTTGAACATGAGCTCTTTCCTATAATGTATGATATGCCACAATTTTCTTAGTATACTTGACCTGTGAATTCAATACGTGGAAGAGCAGCCCATTTCCGAATACGGCTGGATCCATGAGGTTAAGGTACTAGAAGGCTCGAGAATAGTTCAGGCATTAACCCCTCATCGCCGCAGGGGACCAAAAGTGTCCTCACAGAAAATTCAAAGTGCTGTAACTTTTGCATCCAATGTCCAAATTCAATAAAACTTGTTGGTAAAATTGCGCTCTCTCTTCTAGTTTATGTGGTAGAATTTTCAGATCAATACAAGCTTGATTGATTTCTTGAAAGTCAATCGAAGTTCATAGGTTCAATTTGAATTCACCAAGCTGCATTTGAAGGCTGCAACTTTTGGGGCTTGTATCTCCTTCATCCAATGTTTGTTTTCAATAAAATTTGTTGTGTTATTTTCCCCTTTAAGTCTAGTTATTGTGGTTAAATTTTCATGTCAACCCAAGTTGTTTTGAATGCTTGGGAGCAATTCGAAGTTCAAAATCAAGACATTTTTGCATTACAGTGAACTTTGGTGGCTTATAACTTCTTCATACAGTTTTTTTTTTCAATAATTTTTGTCGGAAAAGTTTCACATACTAGTCTAATTCTTGTGGTAAAATTTTCATATCAATCCAAGAAGATGTGATTGACTGAGAAGCATTTTAGCAGAGGTAGGTTCAGCTGTAGATGTGTTTTTTTGCTACTTTTTTCACTGTTTTTGACATTTCAAAACAATTTTGCAAATGCAATGAGTCAATTAAATGTTTTTTTTCCTTCCACCAAAGTGTTTATCTTTTGGTTTAGAATCACCTTGTAGTTTAAAGTTTTTTCATTTGAGTAGGTGTAGAAATCAAATTCCACTTTGAAATGTGTTTTTAGGAAAATTTCAGCATCTTTTTTCAACACTAAAACATTATAATCTTTCAATCTATACAATCAAATGACCCCAAATTTTATTTACACCATGTTAGAGCTTCGACGGTGAGGGATTAAGAACCGTCCACCTATAAAATGTACACATTTGTACATGCTATTTTTTCATAGCCTTCACTAATGTACAAACAATGTCTTACGCTAGATGCCAAATCCACTTCTCTTTCAAGGAAAATTTACTGAAAAATATTTCACCTAAGAAGTTTCACCTGCCCAAAATTCAATTCCAGCCCTTACGTGGGCAATTTATGGACCTACTACTTTAAAAGTCTAAAACCGCTTGCGATGGATTTGATTTATAATTTTTCCTTTTGATTCCATAGTTTTAGGTTGATCATCTGCTGACAAATTGGATAAAATAGATAGATTCAGCCATCAGAATTCCTAGTGGTGCACACTCTACAATACGGAACAACAAGCAGCAATCTAAGCACTGCCCATTATCTGAATTATCTCAAATTACAGAGAACTAAAAATCGAAAACTCTGAAACTGCATAACGGTCATAAATAGACAAACTGAAGCAATAAAAGAGTTTATTCCCATCAACAGATTTCCACCACCGGAACTTCCAAAACGATATACACATACGATGGTGAATCCGACGTTCCATGTCCCATCTGTGCAGTAGCCTAAGACTAACCCCTCTCCCCTCCCTACAGCCCCCCAACTTTCACTGTCCACATCCTTGATGCAGCGTATCTCAGAAATTGGAGCGAATTAAAACTCTCACTCCAAATCGTTCCGACAGAAACCACCCAAGTGTTTGTTCTATCTTTCCAGACTGCAGAAGTTCCAAGCGCTTGGCCAAATTTCCAAACCGGGCATATCCCAAGTTAGTAGCAGAAGGCTGAGAAGGGTAAGAGGCACACACACCACCCAGAGATCCACCTTCTCTGAGGGTGCCCTCTCACCCCCTCACATTCTTCCACTGCCACGTTTTTTCTGTGACAGTAAGCCAAAAGCCAGCACCGCAAATCCACAATCGTCTACAGGAGCTTCCACATCTACACTGCAAAACCTACACACCCCTCCCCACTTAAAAAGCATATTATAGCATCCTGGATCCCCATCAAATCTTCACATTAGATGCGATCGCTACATCAGACCCCTTTGCGCAATGGGGAGAAGAACTAGTCATACACCGCCAGACGAGGCACGGCCCATACCACGGCCTCGGCCATAGCCGCCACCTCTACCGATCCCATAACTCCCTCCACCATAATAGCCACCCCTGTAGCCACCACGGCGTCCACCACGGCCACCACGGCCCCCGCGTGACCTAACTGGGAAAGCTCCAAATGTCTGCAATTCATAAAACACCAGTCAGTCTTCACCATAAAAATGGTCTACGCACTGCTCTGTTTCAGTGTCGCGGCTAAACCAACTTCACTTCATGGCGCCCCAGTTGTATTTCCAACTACCAAATAGGAGTCAACAAGCAAGAGCACTAGAAACATCATACTACGGGTGGAGAGAGAACGAATGGCCACGCTTTGCCAAAAACACTCAATTAATTGGTTTGCTTTTAAAAGGCGCAGACAATGTGAAACTCTGGTCGCATATGTGGGTTTGCACCTAAAACGTTATCAGCTCATTATCAATATTACATCAAATCTCGAAACCAATCACGTAAATATACCTCGGTATCAATCTTGCGCTGCTCAGAGAACTTAGTACGTTCTGCACGACCCCCTTCAATTGCATCACAAGATAGAGAGTCGAAGAAATCATCCTTGTTATAGAGAGCCTGATGCATTGACCACCATGCCCTAAAGTCAACCACACAAACAACATAACCAACATCCACTGTCCGAGCACTATCCAAGTCATCAAGATTTCAGCATGCCTATAATCCTCTTATAAACAGAAAGAGGCATAGCAGTTCCGCCCCCCAACAGCACAAGCAAACAGATCTTGCATTGTCCCAGCGATTCCACTCTAACGATTCAATTATGCTATCCATGAAGTGTTCCGCAACCAAAGATCTGGATTACCTTCTTTGCAGCATCTGACTGAGCAGAATCAGCTACCTCGTCTTCAACATGTCCATCATCAAAATCATCTTCCTCTTCATCATCTTTCCCTCCAAGTGTTCCCCAGACTTCATCTTTGTTGAACTTCTCGTTCATGGCTGAGAAGTCAAAGTCCTCAGTGAACTGCTGTGTGGGATTCGCCAGCTGATAAACACAACGACAACCAGCGACCAAGTCAGCCACAGACCCCTCGTGCTTTTACACATTGCGCAAACGTGGGTATCAAATACCTGAAGACATGCTCTACCAGTATCAAACTGTACTGAGGAAGTGAAACAGGGAGTGACGAATAATAGATATCTTCAAACTTACCCCAACACCTCTTCCGTTGTGACTGCCTCGACCTCTTCCACGACGGTTGTAGTTGCCATTACCTCCATAACCGTTCCCCTACACATCATTGTTGATGTCAACTCCAGTGATCCATAAAGAAACGTTCATTTATTCAAAACTCAGAGCCAACAATCAGTTGCTCAATAACTGGCATAAGACCTGATCGTCGATCTAGTAAATTCCGGTACCATAACACGGCCGAGAATTCCTAAGACTAATGAAATTACCTCATAAATTTAGTTAAGCGACACAATCCTAGGGATCAGCTCCCATCGTGAGAAAAGGCAAAATTCAACCATTCCAACAATAAAACATGGTACCTGCCAGCGATTCCTTTGGCCAACGGGTACGCCGTGATTTCCTCGCTGCTGAGATGAGAAAAGTCAATCTTTTAAGAACGATTCCCGTTATTCCGCTTGATGCGTTGCGCGAAGCAAATACCCCAAAAGAACTTGACGACAGTACTCACAGTTGCATTTACGGATTTTACGCCTTGAAATCCAATGATGTCAGGATTCCAATAAAGCTTAATCAAACCAATGTAACTATGTCTTTGTAAAAGTTTAACATCCTCTCTCAGAGAGTATCATATGAACAGACGAAGTGGAGATGATGCGCACCTGTGCCACCCCTTGTTGCTTCTGTTCAGTCGAAGGCAATGGGAGTAGAGGCTGACTGACTTGTTCCTGTGAAGGTGCAGCCTGTGCGGAGGTTTGCGTCACAGGTAGCCTTGCTGCATTTCCCGGTTCCACTAGTTTCTGCTCCACGACCTTTGAAGAAGCTTGGTTCTGTGGAACGGTTGTTGCTCCTGACTTTGTAGCTGTAGCTACCGTCCCTGAGGACTGTGCGGCCTCGCTCTGTGGTCGCAGCAAAGCACCAGAAGATACAACAGGTGCACTGGGAACAGCAGGTGTATGTAGTCCTTGAGAGGGGCTTCCAACAGCTGGAGGCTGTGAAGCCGGTGGCACACTTCCCGCAATGCGACGTGGGTTCTTCGCAACTGGTGTAATCACCGCACTCACGCCTTGCATAGTCGAAGCTAAGCTGGAAGCTACTGAAACAGGAACTCCTGAGGCAGGAGCAGAAGCCGTCGTCCCAACCGATGAAGCTACTGGAGTCGGTACTGCCGAGGTCACAGCAGATACTTGGGCATTAACTGCAGTTGAAGCCTGCACATACAACAAGTACTGGATCTTGGAACACCAAACAGGAAACTATCCAATAGTAAATATCATACACTATCCACAAACACCAAGGCATAAAACGAAAATGGGAAGACTCTGCAAAGATTACAGGAGTAGCAGTTGCTGTCATCAAAAGCGGCACTGGAGGGACTGAGCTGGGCACACTCGCAGCTAAAACCTTCGTTGACTGTGGCTGTGACTGCGAAGTCGAAGCCACTGCACCGCTGGAACTAGGCGCAGTTACCGATGCTGCAGGAGGACGAGAGGCTGCCGGTGGCTGCTGTGGCAAGGGTGATACCTGAGGACCTTGAGGAGCCTGCTGGCCTTGCTGCTGCTGCTGACCTTGCGGTGGCGGTGCCAAAGAAGGAGGAGGTTGAGGGGGCATAGGCTGATGCTGCATGTGCCCTGCTGGTGGCGGCCTGTAGTACCCTTGCCAGTACATTGGCATGGCCAGACCCGATCCATTGGCGCCAGGAGGTGGTGGGGGAGGACCCCATGACTGCAATCCTGCCGGAGGATAGAGAGGAGGCACGGCACTCCGGTACTGCGATGGTGGCATGCCCATGTAAGGAGGAGGCGGCGGAGCACTGGGCTCTGAGGAAGATCCTGCTGTTGGCAGCCCACCATTGTAGGACCCCAGGGACGACGGTGGGGGATACTGCGGCTGAGACTGCTTGAGCAGATCACACAATATAGCACAGACATTAGGGACAAAACCAGGAGAATAGTCTTATCTGCGAAAGTCACAGATCAAATAAATGGTCATTACGTGCACATAATACGCACGCATTCACAACAATTTTATCTTTGTTCCAAATCTTAAAGAGTCAATACTCCAACTGGCACATCACAAGAAATCAAACATGTACATACTCTTGAAGCTAACCCTGCCAGAAAGATAAAGACTAGCTTGGGCTAGGGTACCTGAAGTGAGATAATTGCAGGATCCGCAGGTTGTGGTGGAGGAGGCGGGGGTTGCAAGGAAGGAGGTGGAGACGACTTCACTTGCAAATCCTGTCCACAAAATGCGAGGCAACATCAGTCCCAAGAAATAACAGCCACCACTATTCAAAATGTTCCAATTCAAGTATAAGCGCATCCAAACAGCATGTGGATGAGGTGCCAGAACCCCAGAATCGTAAAATTTCAGCTTTCGTAATTCGAACCTTGATATCCGATCCTCGAAAGATGATATAGTCGTACACTTTGTCGCTAGCAGGAATCTGGGGCCCATCCTTTTTGCGCCCCTCTGTTCCATACGAACGTACTGCACCACACATCAAAGATGCATAAGCCATGGCCACCTCACCCTGACCTACAACAATAAACCTGCCACACTACTATTTTCAGCTTCCGGATGTGGGAACTAGGGCGGTTCAGATGCCACCACCCCGTAGAATGTGCAGCTCTGGTACATTCTCTGCATCGAACATACCTGGGCAGCACACTACCCTGGTTGGATATGCTGTAACTAACTACCTCGTAGAGCACATGAGATGGTCACAAAATTTACATTTCCGCAATAGCACAGAGGGTCATCACCCAGCGAGTTACATGAAGGACAATAATCGAATGGTTTTGAAAAGAAATGTACTCGTCACTATTACATTAGAAGCCTGACAGCACACAATTTAGAAGCTGAAAAATGATTTCTCCCAACGGAGGGTTAGGGTCGGCGGTCTCGGTGACTGGAAACTTCCGTGACTTCTCAAAACTCCAGACTCAATTGGGATGATGCATCGTCGAGGCACAAAAAACGGGCATGAGGATAATCAATGTCGTCGTTACCTCAACCACGGCTGAAAGTACACGAACACGAAGACGAAAAGACGCTTAAAAAAACTCAACTGTAAATTGTCAGAATCAATTTATCACTCCGACACCAAACCCTAACGCCGCAAACCCTAAAACGGACCAGACAAGAAAAAAACCTCGTCGCAGCCTTTCGAACGAATTCCGCCCCTACCCGACACTTATCAAATTCTTCTAAACACCGGCACACAGCCGACCGTGAGAAATTAAGGCGGAAACCCCACCGTTTTGCAGCGCGATGTTGGAATTCTCCGTGTCCACGGTATACAAAATCCCCTCATACCGAATCTCACTCTTCGACGTGAGGCTGATGAGGCTGCCAATGTAGGAATCGGCCGTGTTGGGCCCTCCCCCGCGGCCCATTGCTGCTCCCCCCAAGCGGGACTCCAACCCAGACGCCTTCTTCGTCTCCCAATGTCCCCGCACCAACAAAGCTTCACACACAAGACCTACCAAATGCTGTGACAAAATCAATAGACGAGCGCACGGCGGAGGTCGGCTGCATGATGAGGGATGCCGCCCGTTACAGTTATCGTCTCGCAAAGCTGATCACCGGGAATACAACAACAACGAGAACGCCAACATGCGCGGAACATGATTAACAAGACCCTGAAGGGCATCACTCAGCATCCAAGACCCCACCCCAAATCTTTCGATGCGTAGATTTCGCAGGTGGGAGGGTAGATGTTCGGCCGCCCGTCCTGGCTTGGTTGCGGTGTACCCAGGGGGGTCATATGTGGGGATGAGCGTAGATCTACGAGTTGCTTCAGATTCTAAGCAGGCATTTTGTGGATTTCTGGGACTAGATTCGAAGATTAGGGACCCGACCCCCCAAGGGTATGTAGAGGAGCTTTCAATCTCGAGTATGTTACATTTTGAGAGTATGCCCTAAAACATCTTGAGGATGAAAAGATGTTTGTTGCATAATGTTCAAAGTGAGGATATTGAAAAATAGGACATAATATAAAAAATTGACCAACTTTAATTTTGACCTCCAAATATTTTCAATATATTATACCAGAGTAATAGTTTACTATGTGAAATTGCCACAACTTTAGAAATTTTCTTTTGACTCACATTTTTTTTTCAAATTTAGTTCAAATTTTAGTTGTAAAATATAATAATAGATTTTAACAGGTCCAAAAGGACCTTGAACTAAATTCACTACAAACTTCAGTTGCAAAGTGTTAAGAAATGAGAGACCTTCTCCTCATAATCATAGTGATGGTTGTCATACAAATTTGCTTCATTTTATGATACTATTTTTAACATACAATTCAAATTAAATACTAACACAATATTAAAAGTTATTTAATATACTAATGTATATCTTTCATATTAAAATTTGGTATTGAATTTCACTACTACAACACATAATTTGTGTATACAATATGCAAGATAATATGAAGGCTTGAAATAAGACAATGGCAATAAATGTTGCATAAGAAATAAATATTTAATAGTAAAGGCGTATTATAATTTTTTTGAAGTTAGTGCAATATTTTATTATTATTGTTGCAATATTGAAAAAAACGGCTCTAGATTTCTCATAGGAAAATTACCATCATCTTTGTAGCTTGAAGATTATGCAATATCTTATACATTTGTGGTTTGTTAATTTTGAAATTAGAATAATTACAATGTTTATTGCAAGTCACTTGTAAATTATACTATGGAGAAAAAACCATAGCATTATTTACCAAATATAGGGTTGAAGTGTCTTTATTTAATTGAAGAATATGTAGGTTTTTAAGAGTATTTTTTCTAGAAGATGATATGATCTCACTTCCTTAGATTACATAAAAAGATACCTTTTTGTATTTTTGGATCTTCAACAATTAATTTTCACTTTTTGTATTTTGGTGAACCCATGCTATGGGATATAAGAATATTATACTATATAGTGATTGGATTGAAAATTAATTTATCCCAATCCTATTCAACCCTAATCCACTTAAAATTAGACTAGATTGAATCCAAGTGCCTTGATCCCCAAATCAAATATGATAGGGGACCCATGCGACATGACATAGCCGGGATTTGATTCAAAATTAATTTACTCCAATTTACTCCAATTCCGAATGACACAAAGTTGGATTTGATAAAATCCAAACAACTTGATCGTCCAATCCAATTTGGAAGATTCATGCAACATGGCATGATAGTATTATGCCATATAAGAATTGGATTGAAAATTAATCTACTCCAATTCAATCCAACTTTACTTCACGCAAGAGTGGATTTCATTAAATCTAGACAAGTTGATCTCCCTATCCACTGAAAAGAGGCTGCCATTTCATTTTGGTATTAGTTCCCCCCCTCCCTCCTAAATAACCAGAGCCGTTGATTTTTTATTTTAAAAAAATTACAAACCCCCCGCCACAACCGTTGATCTTGGATACGATCTCGGACACAGATACAATACGAATACAAATACGAATACATGTACAAATATGAAGACAAATACAGATACTGCAAAACATATCCCATATTGTTTGGAGCAGTTCCTGCTTCCTGAAAATTATAAAGAGGGGGAGTGGGGGGGGGGTAAAAAAATTAAATTAAATTATTTTTAATTTAAAGTATTTGGGGGGGGGTGAGGGGGATAAATAATAAAAATAAATTGGATTGGGTGCATAGTGTGCCAAGTGTGACTATGCACTGAAAAGTGTCTGTACAGCCAGCCAGACAATGTTGCACTGAAAAGTGTCTGTACAGCCAGCCAGACAATGTTGTTCTAGACAAGTTGATCTCCCAATCAATTTAGAAGAGGTGATTCATGCTATATGATATAATAGTATTATTCCACATAGAAAATTTGAGTCAACATTAATCTACCCCAATTCAATCTTATCTAAACTCCATTTCAAGAGAACCATATGTAGAAGTCAATGTTAGCTTTGCATATAATAATTCAAGCAGTATGAAGGACAATGCAACTAAATATTGAAGAGAGGTGTTTTTGACATAAAACATGCCAAGATCTCAACAACAGAATTGATCTGTTAAAATTTCCTTCCAATCAAAATATTCCCTATCCATTGAAATTTAAAAAGAAGTAACTAATTTAGCCCTTCTTATGGAAAGTGCAATGTAAGAATACAAGCCTAAAATTAGTATTGGTAACTTTTTAGAGGTTATCCAAAAAGTTTTAGATTTTTTTTGGAATGCCAAAGATGACTTTAAGAAAAATCAATTGCTTAAACCTAGTATGGTAAATTATTTGAAATTATCCATTTTGTTGTGAAATTTCACTAAAAATTAGGGTAGAATGTTTAGTGATAATAATGGATCCCAACAAGTTTTAAGGCATTCTAACATTGACGAGTACATGAACTTGTGGCTTCTTCAAATTTGAGTAGAACTTAAACAAGTTTGAGGGGTTGATAGGTGTATTGGGAGCTTGCAACATCCAAAAGAGGTCAAAAAGAGCCTTTTTCTTACTCCTCAAATCCTTCCGGACACTCCACGGAGGTCAAAATATTTGAAAAATACAAAATCCATCAATTGAAATTTTACACTCTTTTGTATTAACAATTTACTGGTTCAATTTTGCAAGTCCAAATGACATAGAAGTAGGGGGTAGTAAGTCCACTAGACTATTTTGGACCTTCTAAAGCCAACGGTGCAATCCGTATGTAATTTGAAGCTTTTCTCCAAAAGTTCAGTAGGGTCTAGCAATACATTTGATTTTTTTTCTAGTAATTAGTAGAAATTAGCAATTAAATTAAAAAAATTCTTAAGGTTAGAACACAAGAAGGAGGCCTTGCAAAAGGTACAAAAGACCCCTTCTTCCTCTCCTAAACCATCTTCTATATATTATTGTCAAATTGTAGACACTCTATTGTTGACTTGATGTTAATTTCTAACAAATTTGGCCAATTTGTGTTCATTCAATATTTTGTTCATTTCTTTAAGTGTTTTGTACATTCTTTAAAGGATGCAAGGGGCCCTTCAAGTGTTGGATTCATGGTTTTATACTTTGGGTGGATAAGTCTTCCAATATTTTGATCTTTTGATCCAATAGATTGTTAAGTTACATACTAATCCTCAAGAGTTCCAGTTGAATTTTAGCTAGGTCGTTAGTTGGAATCCCTTAAAGTTTGCTTTAATTTTGTGTGGTGATGTTGAAGTAGTTTCTTGCATGGAAAATTCCTTTTTGTATGGAGAATGCCCCCTAGACTTGAGCCTTGAATTGCTAGATATATATTGTTGGAATTCGAGTTGTCTAGGTCACAATTGTCTAAGTTTTAGTTCTAACCAAGTTTGATTTGTTTTGTTCATTGAAAAACTTACCATCCTTTTGTCTTGCTCTAATAGGCTCCCCTTCTCTCTATTGCATCCTCCCCTACGTTGAAGCTTTGACTTCATATATAATTTTTAATTATAGTTTAGTCATTGCTTGATATTCCATTTCTAACTTTGTTAGCACCATTTCCACGGCAAAGCTTTGACCATGTATCCATATATGAAGGATGTCATTCTAATAACTATTCTATGTCTTCTTATCTTTTTTAAGAACCTTTATGTCTTGATTGTCCTTAAGTTTTCTTTTGAGTATCAGAAGGCTCTCTGTTCAATTTGGAGCATCAAGACTCTCTGTTCAATCTGGGGTGTTAGGATCCTCCTGTTGGGTTGGAACATTGGATTCTCTCCAATTGGGGTAGAGTGCTGGGATGTCTCTAATTGGGATGCGACTATACCACCAAAAAATCAACATAAAATTATAAACATACAATAGAGAGGAGTGAAATTAGAGTTGTAGTAGAAATCTATATATTTGAGAGAAATTGGGGATAAAAGTACAATTAAGGTTAGAAGTTGTAAGAATTGACCATCATATGTAAGATTTTGATTTTGAATAGAAAGTCCAAAAATAAACATAAACAAAAAAGAGTTGACCAAATACATGCCAATATTTAGTAGGAATTAACAACAATTATTTCACTATATTAAATTTTTTGATTTTTAGACTTTATTAGACATAATTTGTTGTAGCGGAAGTCAACAGTGGCAACTCAGAGTATCTAGAATTTAGTAGACAAAGAATAAACAACTCAAAGGAAGTAATGGAAAAAGATAAAGCCTTGGAAAGATAGCCTTGCAACTAATGATGCACCGTAACAATGCAGTAATGCATCGTAACGATGCAATAACTATTAAATTAACATACGAACCCATGAAACAACAGTAACCACACGATAACTATTGACAAATTGTAGGTTGTAAACTTTGTGATGTGCTACCTTCTTCAACGACTCATACGTTCTTATTCATTTGTCAAATTTGGTCATTTTTTTAGGGTTTGTGTGTAAAATTGTCTTGAATATTTTTTGTGGTCTATAGAGGTTGTAAGAAAAGATGAGGCCGATTTCTCAAGACAAGGAACAAAACATTGTAGCCTTGATAGAAAAGGGGAGTAGTAGTAGAGAAATCGTAGAGAGTGTGGGTTTGTCGCAATCTACATTTAATATCTAGAGTGAGGAAGTGACTTCCTTACAATTTAGAATTGTCTAAAAGAGGTCGTCCTAAGGTCCTTATAGAGTAGGAAAAGTGGTATGCTTCGCACCTAGTTATTATTGGTGGTTTTAAAATTGCAACAAAGGCAATAAAAGTACTTAGGATAAAGATGGGTGTGGAGATGTGTGACAATACCTTGAGAAATGTGTTGAGAGAACAAGGATTGTCTTCTTCTACAAAGGTTGAAAAGTCTTTCTTAAATCAGAAGAATATCAAAGAAAGATTTTATTTTACCCAAACCAAAAAGATTAGATAGTGAGTGACTAGGAGCAAGTGGTGTTTAGTGATGAAACAAAAATACTGTAAATTGTTTCAATTCAGATGGGATGATATGGTGTTGGATAGAGGACAAAGAAAACATTCATGTGCATGTTGTAAATCAAACTATTAAATATAGTAGAGGTGTCATAATACTTTGGAGTTGTTTGACTTATATAGGATTGTGGGCATTGCACAATATACAAAGGCATTTGAATGCTAGAGGCTATTTGCAATTTTAGAGCAAGATTTGTTCACTACATTGCGTACATTTGGGTTCAATCTTGAAAAAGTCATTTTCCAACAAGACAATGTTGACATGCATACAATGTTCAAGATTGGTTTGAAAAGTAACCATTTTGCATTCTAGAGTGGCCTTTACAATCCCCTAACCTAAGTCCTATTGAACATGTATAGGCTTCACTCAAACAACAATTGAACTCTTATTCTACTCCTCCTAGTGGTATCCTTCAATTATGGAAGTGAGTGCAAAAAGTTTTCTTTTCTATTAGTCTAGAAAAGTGTAAGAGATTGTATGCTAGCATGTCTAATTAAATTGCAGCTATTTGTGACTGCAAAAAGACAGCGGATAAATTTTTAAGTGGCTTTTGAAATGTAGTGCAAAAACCAATTTTATGTATATACTTTACTTCAACATCCTTGTCTACTTTGTTGTAATTGAAATCATATTTTGCTCATTATAGTATTGTACAATATTTTATACTCTACAGTTTTTGTTTTTATAACTTTTGATTTTAATCACTCATGTTTGCAACATTGTCATTTGAATTTGTTTATTTGATGTATAAACTCAGTTTTTGGAGTCATTATATGTTGTACAATTCCAAATGATCTTAATTTTTTAAGCATGTAGCCAACTTGCCTTGAAGAATGAATCCAAAAAGCACCATTAACATAAACATTTTTTCATATAAATGTAACCTTGTGAAGTGTAGTTGTCCAATTTTTTACAAGGACTCCAAAAGGAATTTTGTCAATTCATATGCTAATATCTTGCAATCTACATGGTATAAATTTCTGAATTTTTTCCACATCTTCTCAAACCAGAGTACTACATGATCATATAGTTATATGTGTCCAAAAATGTATTTTTTCTAAAATTTGATACTTATACTAGAAATGGCAGTTTTAGAGCGTTTTGGGTGAAAACATAGTAAAAACTCTTTAGAGGTTAATCAAATTTTTAACAAATAGAATTTAATTTGGATTTTGATTTGTATTCCAATGAAATCCAATAGGTACAATTCAAACTTAGAACTTGATCAAAACTTTAATGAAATTTGAAACTAATTTAAATCTGGATTCAAATAATTTAATGAAAATTCAAACTTTGATTCAACTTTGATCAATTCAAATCTGATTTGGATTATAATTCTAATGCAATTTTCATTAAATTTTCTATAGAATGTAATTTGATTTAAGCTCAAAACTACAATTTGATTGAACTTCTAAATTATATTTTGAAGTGTAATACAATATGTATACATAGTGGATTTTGGAGATTTCCTAGTTGCTTTATTTAATAATTTTACTTCTCAAAGACCAGTTTTGAACTACTTTAATTCTAATTTAATTTGAATGCTAAGATTTGAATCTAAGTAGTTGAAATTTTGAACTATTAACAATTCAATTTTAACCCCTAAAGCTCCAAGGGTGTTTTCTGTCAAAAATCATTCAAAACTACCATTTTTGTTGCATTCACACAAGGAAAATAATAATTCTTTGAATATAACCATAGGATCTTGTACTTAACTTGTCCCGAAAAACTAAGATTGTCCATAACTTTCTCATCCCTAGTCCAAATAGAATGAATAAAAGCTTCACATATAGATAAAAACATACTCCCTCCGTCCCAAAATGATCTTCCTGTTAGACAAAATGTTCTGGATTAAGACTAAAAATAACATTTTTAAAGCCTGTTTGGCATTTTGTTTTAAAGCCTGTTTGGCATTTTACATGATATGGTAATGTTATGCCACATTGAAAATTAGACTGAAATTAATTAATCTACTCCAATTCAATTCAAACCTAACACAACACAACAATAGTTGAATTGGATGGAATCTAGGCAACATGATCCTCTAAACCAAATTTTAGCAAACCCATGCAACATAACAAGGTTAACCGTAGTACTATACCACATAGGAATTGGATTGAATATTAATCTCTTCCAATTCAATCCAATCCTAATCCATGAAAGACTGAATTAGATTGAATCCAAACAATTTGATATCTCAATCAATCTAAAGAAGGGTGATCCATGCTCTTTGATATGAAAGTATTATGCCACATAGAAAATTCAATTGGAAATTAATCTACCCTAATTTAATCCAATTCTAATGGATGCGTGATTGAGTAGATTGTATTGAATTCAAAAAAATTGATCCACCCATCCAACTTAAAGGGACATGTTCTACATAATATGTTAGTATTATGCTATATATAGAGAGAAAAAATTGAATAAAAAAATAATCTATTCGAATTCAATCCAATCCTAATTCAATCAAAGTTGGATTGGATTGAATTTGGGCAACTACATCTATTAATCTAACTTAGGGGGATCCATTATACAACATTACATGACACTATTAAGCCACATAAAAGATTGAAATGAAAACTAATCTCTTCCAATCCAATCCAACTCTAATCCATACAAGAATGGATTGGATTGGATTTAATTAACTTGATCCCCTATCCAACTTAGGGAAGGGACCCATTTCACATGCTATGACAATACTATGCCACATAGAAAATTGGCATTCTACACTAATTCAATCCAACTTCAACTAACAAAAAGCGAGATTGGACCTAATCTAGACAATTTGATCCCACAATCCAACTTTGGTATAGATCCATTTTACATGCTTTAACAATATCATGCCACATAGAAAATTGGATTGAAAATAAGTCTAAACCAATCCAACTGTGATCCAAACAAGCTGTGAGTGGATTGGATTGAGTCTAAATAATTTAATTCTCCAAGCTATGATCTAGACAACCCTTGATCCAGGCATTGGATTGAGTATAGGCAACTTTATTCCTCAAGCCATGATCTAGACAAACTGTAATCCACTCGTGAGTGGATTGGGTTGAGTCTAGGCAACTTGATCCTCCAATCAACCTTCGGAGGATCCATACCACAAGATAAAGGCAATATGCCCCATAAAAAACTTGATTGAATTTAAACAATTTGATCCTCCTATCTAATATAAGGGAAACCATGTTACATGATATGATAGTGTTAATATGCTAAATATAGGAATTGCACTGGAAATTAATCTACTCCAATTCAATCCAATCTTAATCTATGCAACGATCGATTGGACTGAATTTAGGCAATTTGACCCTAAGCCAACTTCCAAGACCATGCAACATGATATGAGAGTATAATGTCACGTAAGGATTAGATTCAAAATTAATTCATCTCTAGTCTATAGAAAAGTGGATTGGATTGAATCAATGTAATTTTATCACCTATTGTAATCCAACTTTGAAGAAGGGTAGAGGCTATATAATAAGACAATATTATGCCACTGATATAGAAATTGTATTCAAAATTAATCTACTCCAATCTACTCCAACTCTAATCCAAGGTAAAAGTAGATTGGATTGCATCCATACAACTTAATTGATCCTTCATTTCATTTCCATTTAGAGGATCCATCTTATACAATATGACAATGCTACGTCACATAGGAATTAGATTGAAAATTAATCTATTCCATTTCAATCCAACCCTAATCTAGGCAAGAATGGATTGGATTGAATCCAAGCAACTTCATCTCCTAATGAATCTAAAAGAGGGGGATCCATGTTACATAGTATGAAAATATTATGCCACATTGAAAATTGGATTGAAATTTAACCTAATCCAATCCAATCTAATTCTAATCTACAAAAGAGTAAATTCAATTCAATTCAATTCAAGCAACTTGACCCCCAATTCAACTTGGGGGTGTAAGCTTCCAAGTTATCACTTTGGTCTCATGATTTTTTTTCACTTTTGCTCTTGGTTAGTACAATTTATAGTCAAAAAGTCATGAAAAGAGTATTTAAACCGCAATTAGTTGGTAAAAGTCCCTACCATTATGTAGATTTTGTACACCACTTGTGTCAATGGGGATATTTTTTTAGGGGGCTATTTACCTCCAAAGTAGAAACAAAAGGATTTCTATGACCACTTAATTTGCAAAAATGGCCTATATTATCATTACTTATAATTTCCATGTCAATGCAAATTTTTGTACACTATATTATTTATATGGAAAAAATTGAATTAAAAAACAAAGCAAAAGTAGAAGTGTTAGAAAAAAAAGTACAAACAAAACATGTATGGAATTCAATTCATTTGCATGCATCTGTCAGTGTGGTTTGCTTTTTAACCGAATGTTTGATCATGACACAAAGTTACACTTTACTTTCTTCAATGTACTAGAGATGTACATTTTTGTGACCATTGTGATTCAACTTCAGAAATTTGTAAGTTAATTCCCAAAATTCCCCAAAACATGAAACAAATTTGGTTAAATAGATGTCAATTCTTTTTTCCTTCTTACACAATGGAATTAAAGATTGTTTCAAGGAATTTACCTTTTGCAAACATGCAATCAACTCTAAAATGGTTGTTGTTTCAGCCAAGTAATTGAAACATGCAACGACATAAAGACACAACAAATATGACATTCCGCTTGAGCTAGTCGCAGTGCAGCATGCTGACGCGTAATGTGCAGGAACTCCCGGCCCGCACTGCTTGTTGATGAGGGAGAATCCAAACAAGGTCTTCCAAACAAGGCCTTCAGCATTGCAACACGATGATCGTCGGAGATGGACGATGCCTCCCACCCGGTCCACGACTCCAACTGTTGCAACGTCCATTGCACAACCACAATGGATTGCCTGCAAGAAAAAATTCAGCAGCTAATTGCCCCTCCGCCTCCGCCATTTTGAATCTGCAGGCATTACAACAAATATCAAGGTTTTACTGTAAGGGCCACAATTAATGGAGACACGTTCTTACGTAGACAAGCATTGGCCTCACTGTGTACGGTTCACAACACAACCTTCAACCTAAGAAGGAAGCATTAAAAGCAATCCTAAACCTCCCCAAAATACGGTTGGTTGACAGTACCAATTGCAAAGAACTTTGCAAACCAAAACTGTGTAGGCATCATGGTTTAGAATGCATACATTACAGAGAATTTGGAGGATAGAAATGACTTGCAGAAGTATGGAACAGCGGTAGTTCTTCGATGTGCGGATACTCTGCTGCAACCGCTTGCTCGGTTTGGTTTCGCGGCGCAGCTTTCATGGTCCTGTTGTTGATTCTTTCATCCCGCCTTATCAGGATCTCGGTGATGATTTAACTCTAGTCCTTTCTTGTGCTTATACTGTACTTATCTTTGGACATGATATAAGGTAGGTGTCTCTAAAAGCGACCTCTAACACAGAGAGGTACATTTTACTTTCTTCAATGTACCAGCATTGTACATTTCAGGAGGGTGGGCGCTTCTAGAAACCACTGCGTTTCAACTTCAAAAATTTGTAACTCATTCCACAAAGGTCTAAAAAAATATGAAATGACTTGGATAAGATGCCAATTCCATTTTTATTCCTAGTAAAATTTACTGAAAATTGTTTCAAGGAGTTTAGTTTCCATGAAAATACAATCAGCTCTTCCGCTTTAAGAGCCTCCTACCTTATGCCTTGTTGAGAACTCCATGCCGTGGATTCTCCTCCTTAGCTACCTAGTCTTCTTCTGTCGGTCTGGTACTTCCCTCCCTCTTTTCAGTGTCATGTTGCCCCTTGATTTTCTCCTTCTAAGGTAGGAGGCTCAGAAATGGCACATCGAAGGGCTGGTGCGCCTTTTTCGTGTATTTCATTGGACGGGAATAATTTTAGCTCATTTTTCAAACAAAGAGAAATAGATGAGGAATCTAACCCAAGTGGTTTCATATTTCTCCAAGCATTTTTGAATTACTTATGAGTTTTCAAACGAGTTGGGTTGTAGGTTCCTATTTATGACCCTAGGTTTTCTATAAACGGTTCACTTGCAGTTCTTAAGAAAGATGGGGAAAGCAAAGCAAATGACTGGCTCTTGCAATTGATAATGCTTTTTTTCCTTGATTCATTCAATGACTATACATGTAAATATCATAACCAACTCATGTCCATTTTACAACCATTTATAGGTTCAGTTCTTAATGCCCCTTCCATTTCAGAGCCTCCTACCTTAGTTGGCTTGTCGTTGTCTTGGCTGCCTCGAAATCTCATGCTCCTGCTGATCTTCGGGTTTCGTCTCGCAATTTAACCCGCCGCCATGGAGCATGGTTCTTCCCTTGTATTCATGCTTATTGCCTTATTCACCTTCTAGCATTGGGAAGGTATTTTTAAGATGAGATTTTGAGTAAACAAGACTTTAGAGTATATTGTGTGAATTGTGGGTGGCATCGCTACTCTGAAACCCTACCATTAGGTTGTTTGAAGAAGAATTTTTCTTTGAATGTTTTAACATATGAAAGTCTCAATTAAATAAATCGGCTCAATTTAATGAACGCTTAACCCCTCAAGGACCAAGCAAATAAAATGTGTCATTTTGAAATTTTTAATGGCAAATTCTCGGTAGGGTGAAACAAATCTCAATATTTTATAAACTAGGATCTTGTAGAGTAACAAGTTGACATATTTGTTGCATTTTCTTATTTTCAAAATTTCAATATGAGTATTTAAAAAATTATTTAGGAAATGTAGTCTAATAGAAAAGAAAGCATATTGTTTTTCCAATGAAAAGAATAGTAGGGATGGAAAAAACACACATTTCGGGGGACATTTTTAGTCTTTACTTTGCATAAACAGATTGAATCTTGAGATTTTTTTTTCAAGTTTGTATTTTTAGCAATTTTATAAATACAAAGTTCAATCTAATGTGATTAAGAATACAAAATAATTAGAATGATTCCAAGTTTTTTGAAGATGTTCTAAATAATATGCTAATAATATCAATTGTTAAATTTCAAAAATCAACACATATATACATTTTCTAAAATTTTGTAAGGTCCAATTTGGTCAATTTTAGCCTTTTTAATTTTTTGTTTGAAAATGTGTATGAATCAAAAGTCTCTAGTGTTTAAGTAGTATGGGCCATTTTAGTGATTTAGGTTTTCAAGTGTTTCTAATCATCTATCTAAGGTAGAACAACCCATTGCAGTCAAATAACCTTATATAGTACGTAAATTCTTAGAAAATGATCCCATTAGTTATGGGGGTTTTCAATAAGTGAGATTTGGGCCACAACTAATGTTTTATCTGATAGTAATGAAGTGATTAGTGACCTCATTAGGAACCTCTAGATTTTCAATGTGAATTTTTTTTAGAAAGTGATTTTTTAAGGCCTTTCACGTTAAAAAATTGTGAGTGCTTTAGGTGAGTAAAATGAGCATTATGAATACAATTTTTATTGGTTCAATCTAGAGACTCTTTTGGGCCATGATGGGCAAAACACTTCAAAAGTTTATAGCAAATTTAGACTTTGCTCTCTCTATTTCACACACTTGTCTTTATGTGGGAAAAGAATTGAAAATTTTTAGCAACGACATGAAAACAAACTCCTCATTCTGACCACAATTAATTGTTTTACCTTATCTAAGATGAAGATTTGGGAATGCGTTTCATTTAGATCAATCCATTGACTACAATTACGGCATGTGCATGCAAAATGCATTCTTAACCTTGGAATAACTTGGCATTGTCCGCAACGTCGGCATTAGTCATCTTAAAACTAGCTTATGGAATTTAGTGCAATATGCTACCTTCAAGACAAACATGCATGGACTTAGGCTACCTTGTGAGTGAGTACTAGTATTAAAAATAATAGAAAAGAAAGGATTTTGCAAGTTGTAAAGAACTATTGGGAGTACTATAACACAAAACAGGCTAAATAGATTATAATTTCAATGTGGAAGAAGTTGAAAATGGGTTATCAATTTCTATTGCTTATTGTAGTTTTTGCTAAAATCTTATTCTTTCAAGGAATTTTTCCAATGTATATTTAGCTATTGAAAATTTTCAGTAGCAATGGAACAAATTTTAGCCAGTTTTGTGAACTCTGGTCGGGATAAGCCTATATGTTTTGATGTTGGTGCACCTCGATCCATCAAATCCATTGGCAAGTTTTCTCAGAGAAAATGGTATAATTTCTCTACAACTTTGTTAAGGTAGGAACACTCATGTTTGTCACTAGTCACTAGATTTGAATCTGCTACCAAGTAAAATATGAGAATATGTGAAAACTATCCATTGTAAAGGGCCTCCACCAATTAGTTTCTCACATCAAGTAATGGTTTAGGGTTCATTATAAAAATGGAATAGCCCTCTTTTAATGATAGAAATGGACATTTGTACAATTTCACATTTCTAGTTCAAATGAGGTTGTGAAGTATTTTAATAAATCCATTTCTAGTTCATAATGAGATCATGAAATAAGAGAAAAATATTGATGGCTTTATAATAGTGTATGACATTTAGGGCTCAACCACTTACAATTGGAAGTTCATGGATTCTAATAGAAAATTTCATGAATTAGATTGCACAAGAATTGGGAGCTTATTTGAGTGAATGGTCATATTGTATCAAACAACGAGCTACATCAAAAATTACAATTATTATGAATTAAAAATAATTGAACAATACAATCATATATTGCACTGCATTGTAAAATCTTCAAATTACACATAGATTTCTTCCACCTAGATATTTAGTGCTCACAATAGTTTCAATCTTTTATGTACCTCACAAAACCTTACTATGCATGTATATTGAGGTGAAGAGTCATGCTTCCATAAGTTATAAAGGAAATTATTAGGATGTATTCTAAACCACCATTAGACACTTCCCTTGGGCTGAAAAGGTTGCTATAATGGTGTTGCTTCACATCCATGCCACTACTTTGAAATAGTCACACTTTTTCAAATACCAACCTTACTATAGCACTTGGAATTAGTCTTAAAGTTTATTAAAGAACCACACAATCATATTCATAATTTGGCTTAGTTTTATAAGTAAACAAATTCTAAATTTTCAAAGAAGCAACTTAGCAAATCGTCTTACCATCCTAAAGAATCCTTCTTGAACCTTTTTTATGTGAATAGTTGAAACAAAAAAAACACTCTCTGATACCTAACTTTGCAATGTTATGATCACTTGAAACATGTGAGAGCTCCTTGAGCTATACGGCATTGTCTTCTTCACATGAGAGTATGATGGAATCGCACTTCAAAACACTTAATCTGTGTAATATAGAAACACTTAGTTAGCTCTAGATAAATTTTATTTGGCGATACTCTCTAAATATTCTCAAGGACATTTAGTTGAAAAATAGAAATTGTCACTCACACCCAAGCTTTTGAAGTGCATACTTTGACATAAGATCATAAAAGATTTTATATAAATTATGTTACTAAGCAATGGCTTAATTTAATATTGACAGTGTTTGGGATATTGAAGTAAATAACTTAAATCGGACCTTCCATGCATTGTGGCACGGCTATGGGATGGGCAAGAAAGAAAGGCTGCGTCAATACTTCGCCTTCTTAAACCGCATGACGCTCTCGCCCGGCTGCAAAAAAGGAAACAAAGCGTCTTTGGCAGAGCATCGATTCAGCGCGTTCAAAGGTTTGAAAGCCAGCCTCATGCTCAGTCGGAAACCCAAGCCAAAAGCAGTGTTCCCCAAACAATCTTCAGATCAGTCACGTTCCAATTTGAAAGACCCACCAGCAAAGTGTCCTGATTCAAGCGCTGGAGATTCTAAACCAGCTGAATCGTGACCGAAAATTTCACAACACTCACAAATAAGTTACCCACAACAACCACAATTGGCACATTCAGATTATCAGTCACATTCCAATTTCAAAGACCCACCAGCAAAGTGTCCTGATTCAAGCGCTGGAGATTCTAAACCAGCTGAATCGCGACCGAAATTTCACTAACACTCACAAATAAGTTACCCACAATAATGTTACCCACAATTGGTACATCAGGATGGTTGTGAAAGACTCTTATGATCGTTTCAGCGGAGTTATACCTCGCACGCTCTCGCCGCTTCGTGGGCTCATCGTGAGCTTCGCGTGGCTGGGGTCGATTTTGGCCTCTTGGTGGTCTCGGAAAGCTCGAGTGATGCCAAACCAGTGTTCCGGTGACATGATGAACTCTGTGGATATTGAAGGCGCGATGCACCAGGACTCAGCTTTGAAGCTTCTGCAAAGTCGGATTCAGGTAACCCTTTCGTAATTAACTTGAAATTAAGCATGGGCCAGTTTGAAAATAAGAATAGGCCCTAATATAAAATCAACCTTATAAGTACCTTTCATTGTTGGTAGCAAAGCACATCATCTAGTGGTAATCAACCATACTAGCTAATTGAAGAATCAAAATTGGAATTGCAGACAAGGAGGAGACCATTTGCACTTGAGCAAGTTTAATTTGAGCATAGGTGGAGCTTGAGCAATTGGTGGACAAATCTTTCACAGCTCACTAAGTGTTCTAATTTTGCATATTCCATCGAGAAGAGAGTGGCCAATACACTGGTTGAGTGCTGAACTGAACCCCGGTAATGAGCTATAAGGGAATGCGGTATCAAGGTGGAGACTCTTGCTGTCACAATTATTTTTCGTACACTATTTTTCATACATCAGAAAGTCGAGCTCATGCCATGTGCAAGTTGCTCAGAAACAACCATTTTGGATAATCCCCCTAATTGCTATGAATTTTCAATGAGTGCCATGAGGAATTTTCGAAATGCGCCATTAGTAGGTGTTGGTTTAAACCGTTCCAAGAATGCCCCAAGCCATTTGCCCGATCTAAATTAAAATACTGTACATGCGTCAACCCAAATCCAGTAGTCTTTGATCCCCAATAAATATTTGTCAAACATACATCTGGGTCAGGTTTGGCACCCAGGTGGCAAAGTCATTGTTTTTAAAGACTTGGAGCATTCGGCACTGAGGATTTGTTATTCCAAGGGTTTCGTCAAGAGCCATTCTAAATTTTTTGACACTCCTTCCTCCTGTAGGCTCCACGACTGTCTGCAATTGTCGATGCTCTTCTTCACAACGCTCCACGACTGCCCGCAATTATCAATGCTCACAGCTCCCTCCTCTCTCTTCACAACGCCACAGCTTTCCATAATTTTAGACAGTCGTCTAACTTATGATGGCTACAAAACAGAGTCTCTAATTTTCATTTGTGTATCTGGTGCAGGTTTTCATCTCGCACCCAAAGACATCCAAGTAACTTGGAGGAGGATAGGGAGCGTCAGTTCACTTGTTGTGTGTCGTACGTGGCAGCGAACGGGACATTCAACTTCCTATGCAAGTCAAATTTATTTACTGGTAAAACAGAATGATGTTGTACCCAAAACCCATGTTGCAAGGATTTGTCTGGATTAGATGGGTTGCACTTGAACTGGACTTTGAGCTCGAATCACTGGCCAAGCCGGAAAGACATGTCAGCAGTTTGTGCGCCATGTTCTTGTTCCATATTTTGAGGATGTTGTGAAGCCGATGGAATTCCCGAAAAGTCAGAAAATGATTTGGTTGCTGGATTGCTGGTCTGTGCACAAGTCCAAGGCATTTCTGATCGACATGGGTGAAGACAGAATGCCCTCGTGTTTGTGTTCTCCTTTTACTGAGTGGCAAATTGCACAGCAAAGCTCCGACCAGCTGATGCTGTTCTTCAGAGACCTTTTTATTTGAAGTGTGGGGCTTCAAGACGTGATTTAAAACAATGGTCTGCGACATGCATTCAACAACAGTTAGAGAATGAAGTCTCTGAATGATGTTCAACTTGATTTGAAGAGAGGTACATTACATGAGGAGTTATGTACTTGGCTTTGACAAACTTGGAAGGAAGTAGGCACTCAAACTAATATGCCTGTCAAAGGATGGGGAAACAGAGCATTTGACAAAAGAATTCAAAGAATTCAAGTGTAAACGTTCAACAACGTGAAGGTTCAGGAGAGGGAAGAATTGTTTGAGGACGCTGATGTCATGGAATTGATGCCTGGTTATTAATTAGTGTGGTGAATGATTTGTTAAAACATCAATGAAATCGAAGTATTGCGGCCAGTTCAGTTCACTGTTGGCGATGTTGCATCAGTTCCTGCTGATTGATCGAGGTGTTCGACAATTACGTTGTGGACCGTACCGTGTTCACATCAGTAGCGTCTTTTTCTTTCATATTTTCTGTGGAACAGATTTGTAGCCCTTTTACTTCTACAAACCATCGAACTCAATGCAGAGTGTTCGTCAATGCATATTCTGTTAGTGATGGTGGAGTTATCCCATATCGTTTGTCGCGAGTACCGTCCAACTTGGAATATATAGAGTCTGGGGTTTGAAGGGAGAAGCATACCTTTCTCGGCCTTTTGGCTAAGATCAAGTGTAGTATCTGTTCTTATCAGTTTAATATCTGATACGGGGGTCATCGATCCCCATGATATTAATCTAATTTTTCTGCGGGTGCGGGTCCATCCGGTAGCTTGCTGCCCGGACCCGCGCGCGTCGCCTTGGTATTGCACTATCTCCTTGGCTGGCGCCCTATCCTCTGCCGAGGAACCCCAAACCAAACCCTAAATTGCAATTTTAAAATTCGCACACTGTATTCTTTAAGAATTGTACGCTATGCTGTATATGTGAGTGTTTGATGGCTTATTAGCACTTTTGACATTCGTACGGTGTCCGTGGAATGCATTTTAAGAGAATCAAAATTAGTATATTTTACGATTTTCTTCACTGTGGACACTAGTTTGAGTTATCAAGGAAATACAGCATTTACCTTATGTTTGTCGAACTTCTCGTCTGTGTCTGTTCGCAAGGAATGTACATGAACAAACTTCCCTACAAGCTTCACAAGATCCAAAGAAAATTCTCCTGAATTATTTTTGTTGTTGCCAACAGTTCTAGCCTCACAAGATTGAAAATATTCTCTGCATTATGATTGGAACTTCCTATGTATTGAACAAAATTTCGACCACTGGATACACCAACAATCACTAATAAAAACGAAACTAAGGTAAAAAAAGTCCCAAAAAGTCTCATTACAGACAAAATGGGAGCAACCCCCATTGTGCGCAGGATTGTAATAGAGATGTACATTCAAGTTTTGAAATGTATACCACTATCATAATCTGGCCCATCCTATGGGCTTGCTCCCATTTTGTCCATAATGGAGTAGTTTACCTTACGCCCAAAACTCAACAAGAGGCTAATGATCTCCTATATCCCTCCCCAACATCATGTAGACTACAATGTAACAAGTGTGCTTTGTGCCAACAACACAAAAAAAAGTAAAAGTAAAAATAATCTTTTATTTCTTTAAAACGAAAAATAACTCAAAAATTCATAACTTTCACACCATAGGTCTAAATGTCACGAATCAATGACTACGTGGATTTAGTAATGTGTAAAACTCATAGGCAACAAAACTAGGAAAGCCACAAAATATGGTTGGTTTACCTTGCCTAAAACTTGTGAAAAAGTTGTTGCAACATTTGCAACAAACTCCCACCTTGAACAATTTAATATATTGTATTTACTTTAGTTTACAGAAGTGCTTCCAATTTGGGGTTGAAAATATGTGAGGATGAATATTTGATCATCCAAATGAATGAAACTGTGAAGGAATTGTGACAATGTGCACTTAATATGACTGATTGTTCAAGATGAAAAAAAATCACAATCAACATCAAAGAATCCAAACATCTTTGGTATCTTGAATCTTTCTTAAGCACCTAAAGCTATGTCCATATTTCTAAATGATGAAGAGAATATTATAGGACAATGTGTTCTCCAAATAATTTTTCATTCATCTAAAGTAATGCCTAAATCTAAAGAAGACAACATTTTTTGTAACCAATTTGATGAAATTGAGGTAAATATATTATTTGGAAGGTAAATCCAACATTCTTTGCCAAATGATTACTCAATATGCCCCAAATTAGGAATATTATATCAATATTCTATAATATTCTTCAATTTTTGACTATAAAACAAATATTTTCTTGCAAAATTAATTTTCAAAAAATCTTGCATCCAATTTTAGACTAAATTTTGCCAACCATGACCATTGGTTATAACAACATACATTTACAAAGAAATGAGGATAATATTTAAATTTTTTTTAAATACATTGAATCATTAAAAGATTAAGTTGGTAGTTGGATCCAAAGTATTTGTAACTTCTTTCAAATATATTTACTCATAAAGAAGATATGAAATTCTTACTTCATTTGTTGAATTTCCTATTATCATGTTTGTATGGAATTGCTTGTGCCATAAGTTGTAGAGAATGGATAAGGTAGAACGACCCATTGTCGACAAAAGACTCGTTTTGGACACCTATAGAATGATTCATTACATTTTTTTTCAATAAATGAAATTTGAATCACAATCAATGTCTTTGGTGACAATAATGGAATGATTAATGACTACTATAAGAACTTCTACTTTCTGATTTTAATTCATTGCAAGAAATGATTTCTTTTAGGCTTTTATGTTGTAACTATGCTAGAAAATATTATACAACTGAACTTCTCTAAAATAAACTTTTGTAAGGCCATGACCTCTTTAAAGTAATGGAATATTGACTGCCCAATACTGCACTAGGTCCAATCCCAAAAATACGCATTAGAGAAGTTCTTTGAGGTTCTTGAACATGAAGGGGAGCTTGATCCCAGGGCTATTACTTTAGAAAAGTTCTATTGAAATTGCTTTAGGTGAATAAGATGAACATTATAGATAGACTTCTTGTTGAATGGGGATAATTTAGATTCTTTTAGGCTATGACGGGCTTGTTTTTATGTAGGAATTTTTTTTTTTAAATCCAGCAATGATGAAGGGAAACTCCTAAGTCAACCTTGGTTTACCTTACCCTTAAAAGAAGCCGCGGACCAAAAGTGTCCGATGGGTGACTTCATTGTTCACTGTAGAAACAAAGAATGCACCTATTGGTTTAATAATCGGAACATTTTGGTGACTACTGTGGTCATGGGGACCGCATCCTTAAAGGGTTAAGTGGTTGACTGGATAGGGTCGTCCCCCACTTGATGTGATATTACAGAAGGCTACATTAAAGAGGTCATGGTAAACATACCGTGCTACTGTTGTGGATGATTGAGGTTGATACTCGGGTTCCACAATTCGTATCAAACCCGGCACCCCGGAACCCCTGCCTTCAAAGACAGTCATTTGAGGACGTCTTTCTAGAATTAGGGCTTGCAGCCTCGCAGGGACAGCTTTGCAGATTGCCCATTTGTTGTATAAAGTGATGCAGCGATTGAGAATTGCGGAATCGGAAGGTGCTGTGGTCAGATTGTGCAGTTGATCCAAGATCGTTTTCATTGAAAGTGTAGCTGAGGGCTTCTGGTAGTCTCCTCAGAGAGTGCTGGGGATCCTGGAGACAACATCTCGTCTCTTCCGCTCTGTCGAGAGATTATCTTTTTGAAGTCTTTTTTTCTGCAGATTTGTGGCAATTATGGTAGGCGCCAACGTCAAGGCGGAGACGGTCACCATGATGGACAAGCGCAAGGGCATTGAGAACGAGATGGATGTTATCATTGCCCGCCTCACCCGGCCCGGCGGACCTGGCCTGCAGGGCAATCTCGTGGACGCTGAGGTGCGTTACGATTTCTGTATTGTTTGCTTAATTTTGCCATTCCTGGAGAATTTCAGGAAGGCTGGAGGTATTGAGTGTTTTTCGGGATGGCGTTCTTTTATGTTGCATTTGAACCGTTGCTCGCGCGAATTTTTATGACACCGTGGACGTTGTTCTTCGTGGAGCGTGCTCTTGGATCCTGAGGATATCTCTAGTGCTGTAATTTAGGAGCGGCGCTGTGATGTTCGGACTGCCCTGTGGATCCTAGGGTTTTTCATTCAGGCTTGTAGAATTCGGGACGCAAGTCGCACATTGTCCCTTCTTCCATGTGACTCTTAAACCGAATTGAGCTTAAAATCTCAGCTTTAGGAATCGATCTAATAAGTTCACTGTTGGTAAATATGAAGTGTATTCTTTCATGTCTCAGGGCTTCCCGAGAGCAGATATTGACATTCCCTCGGTGAGATCCGACCGGCAGCAGCTCTCAGGTGACATTTTCCTTCATCTCATGTGTGTACTTTGCATGGTAAATTAATGAGCATCGTTAGTTTACTAATCCTCCTTCAACACCGGAATCTGTACAATTTAGTGTGGACTTCTGCGCAGCGCTTCGGAATGATCATAAAGAGATCACGGAGGCAATTGAGAAGAATTTGACTATCCTGCATTCTGGAGGTTTTACAAGAGGGTCGTCACAGCCTGACAAGCGCACAGGTCTCCTTTTTCACCTGATATTGTGCTCCTTTGATAGGCAGTCTGATTGTTCATCTGCAAATTTTATCAAACCGTGTAGGCTACAACAACGACGTTCAGTTTCTCCGAAGCACGTATTTGTTCAATTAAGAAACTAAACGGAAAGATCGATGCAAATTTGATAAACCTGAGCATCTTTCACGCGCGCCGTCCCGCTGGCGACTTTGAGATTCCTTTTTGCAGTATTAATAGGATCATTGCTAGGTTTCTGATAGACAATGTCTGAACGTTATCTGAACGTTATCTGAACAATATCGCAGCCACTAGAATCATATTCCTCCAATATGAACTCTGTCAACTGAAGCGAGCACTCTCGGGGTTTTGAAAGTATAAGTTTTGTTGCATATTTTCATATAAATCGACCTTGGTATTGTGAATTTAGATGCTGAGGTCGTGCGACCATCACCAAGGGCCACACCCATGGATATTGCATCCAGCACTGGAGGGAGCACATATGCTGAGGGGCCAAGCCCGATGGACGAGGATGCGGGCGAATCGGATCTTCCCTTTGCAGTTTTCGACGATGTTTCTGTGGGTTCGCCAGCAGCAGTGGATGGCGTCAAGCTGGGTGACCAGATAGTGAGATTTGGAAGTGTAGATGGAGGGGAGAATCTCCTAATGCGGCTTGCACGGGAGGGTCAAGCTAACGAAGGGATTGGAATACCAGTAGTTGTGATTAGGCGAAGTGAACGCGTACATCTGACAGTCACGCCTAGGAGGTGGCCAGGCCGTGGTCTGCTTGGGTATATGGCCCCTTTCAGAAAGAATCCACTGAACAGATTTTGCTTACTTCGTACAGTGGATAGACATTAGGGAGGGAGATGCATCAACCGGTTCAATTTGTCCTTACTGATATTTGTCAAACCTGTGTTGGTTGTTGGCAGGTGTCACATTCAGCCTCTATAACGGAGCTTATCGTGGAGCTGTCTCCGAATACTACAGCAGTCTTCTTTCTACTGCTCAAGATGCAGGTTATTCTACACTTGCTCGAATAGTTCCCTGGCAATTGTGCCTCACGAATTTTTGACGCATGCCGCCTCATTTTGGGACAACCCGAACGAACTCTGCAATTTTTGAAAGCCTAGGGACCACCTAGTTGTAAGAATGCATGTATTTGGTCTGATTGTGGGCGCTGTGTGCACACATTCACACACATGATAGTAGAGCAACCATCTAGTTAAGGGTATCAGAAACTAATTTTGTGCTTCCTTTGCTAAGCATCTCTGAAGTTCATTTGTTTTCCATGATGTTTGTTATGCTAAAATTCAAATAGTGTTTTCATGAAGCACCTGGTTTGATTTATCACTTCTATTATTTCTCATTTATTACGTATTCATTGACTTCATATTTTTTTCTGAAGCACCAGAGTGTTGTTTCTAATCCTTTTTCGCCCAGTACTTAGGGGCCATAATTTCTATACAATAATGAATTTTTGATGGATTGATTTTTTTTAATAACTAATAATTTTTTATTGACCAAATGAATGGAATGCGTTGATAGACAAAGAGCATTGATACTGAGAGAACGTCATAGCGGTTTGACTATTTTTTTCACAGGTTAAGGTTAATTGCAACATTTTTCATTCTCTAACATCTAATATACGGTTTTGAACAAACACTTCCATTACTCAATGCTACCACAATTGTTCAAAAGCAACCATTGAGAGGTGAGGAATTTATTGAAGTGATCAATGAAAGTTGGGACATTTTGTGCTTTAAGGATGTTTGTTCAAGGTGAGTCTAGTGTTATGTAGGCTATTGTATTGCATTTTCTCAACAATGAAAATTTGTAGAATATTAATAAAGTTTCAAAAATTTACAAAACCATATGGGTTATATTTCTCTTCAGTTTGCTAATAATCTCATTAAATATTTTTGGTCAATTAACCTTTGAAGTAGTGGAACTAGAATAAGTGTTGTTTTCAATTGCTATTACCATAATAGTATGCATTGAGTTATTTGTCAAAGCTATGACAATCCAACTTGTATAAATTTCCATTATTGGGCAAATTTTTCTACTTTGTATTTTTTCAAGAAGTTATTATTTTTAAAATTAAAATTTTTCCAATCTCAAAAAATTACAATATACAAATTCCAATCTAACAATCCAATCTATCCAAAAGGACTTGATTTTTTTAAAAATTCAATATCTAGAAAATTCTAAAAAATTCAATATCTTATGATTTGTTAAATGATTCATTTATGTTTTCCTACTTTTTATGTGCACACACCTTTCTTAATTCCTAAATATCAAAAGTCTTCCCAGAATTGACAATTTGAAAAAAATCATTATCAATTATTGTTTGGAAGAATATTTTGGAATTAATTTATGAATAAAAGTTGTAGATTTTGAGTTTTAGATTCCATACATACAATTAGATTCAACAATGCTATTATCAATATTTTTTTATAAATCTTGAAAGAATTTTTTTTAAATCCTTCTAAATTTGATTACAAACAAAATATTATCATTTTTTGAGTAAATGGAATTTTTTGTCTACATATCATAATATGTAAAGGCTAAATTCAACGTGTCAATGATTGTAGTAATTCATTTGAAGGTCATTGCTAAGGGAGTTTTGTGTGTTAAATAATATAATAATAGCTTGAAATTTTTTTGCACTACTCTTCATTGCTCCTTGTTTAGTATTAATCATGAAAATTCAAAGTATTTGGATTTTCTTATTATATTCAACAATTTATTTTCAATGTTTGCTATTAGAATTAAATCTGCAAAATCAATAAAGACTTTTTAGGTTGATAGACCAAATATGGTCTCATTTAATAAAATTTTAAAACTCAAGAACTAATTTAAAAGGCTAAATTCAACTAAAGTTTGACTATTTGATAAGAGAATCAATCCTTTGAAATTGAGCTTTACAAATGAATATTCATACCTTTGTGAATGGATTTTTTCTCCAATAGTGGTTATCCTTTTCTAAATCACTATTCTATATATGGATGAAATACAACCAAGTTTATTGAAAAATAAATAATTGTCTATTTTATAGAATGGTCCCTTTATGCTTTAAAATTATTGAACACAATTATCAATAAGATCTTGTCTAGATGTGAAGAAAAGAAAATTTGCTACAATGAAGATTTCATGTATGGAACCTTGAAAAACTATAATTTGTTTTACTTCGAAAAAACATATTTCTTCTATTCCTAGATCCTCTTTGTTGTTTAAATTACAAAATGTTTAAGTTAGGCTTTTGAGGATCCTATTTATTTTCTATGCATTTGTGACATCAATTTATTGTTGTGGAGTTAATTTGAAAATAATAATAAAATGTACTAGCAGAGTCCTAGATCTCATCCAATAAACAAATTATATAGAAAATGTCATAAAAGGTAACAAAATGTACTATTAAAAACAAAAAATCATGCCCTATATTTTGAATAAGAAAAGTTCATTTTGAAAATTATTACTATCAACTATCTTACAATTTAGATCTTTAAATGCCACTTACATTGTAAATGAGTGACTTTTTTTACCAACAAGAAAGAAAATTGCTCAAAACCCATAAAAACAAGAATTATAGTTGTACAATACTAGGAATAAAATATGTAGAACTACCTAGAGAAATTCTTGTTGCCTCCGCAAACCTTTGGAACTAAGTCCTCTTCAAAGTTGATGAAGCACATGTATTTGTAGCTCAAGTAGCCCATTCAATTTTTTTGCCCCCACCTATCTATCCAAATTTCAAGTCATCTCTACCTGCCCTTTAAATTTTCCACCCCTCCTCAAAATATCATTGAAAGGTCTTTAACTTGTGGTAAGATAACTACATCTGAAACCACCCCCCTATAGATTCATGCCTAAAATGTACTCCTATTGTTCATGAGAGTTTGGGTTGGTCTTTGAAGTACCTATTTTTAGCACTTCAAAAATTCATAATTTATTCATATTGAGATTAAAAAATACATTCTAAGAGAATTTAGAATTTAGAATCTCCTTTAACTACCAGTACTAATAAAAATTCCATTAAATTTTTTTCAATGTAATAATAGAAACCATGATGAATTGCTTATTCAATTGAATTTAGATGAAGTTACCTTATTTTGCATGTGCCTTCAATATAGAGAGACAAATAATCATTAGATGTGTTAGCATTTATAAATCTTTGAGGCTCTAAAGGTGGGCTTGGTCAAATTATGCATTAGATTTGCAACAACAATGAAAACATGAGTAATTTAAATATAAATAAAAAATAAAAAATTGAGTAATAAAAATAAAAATCTTTAAATCAACCATGCTATTCTTTAGTAGAAGCTCAACTTATATAAATAACTTGCACCTAATTGTGACCTATTTTTAAAATTCATTCCTATAGATTCTTGCCAAAGTGTATACCATCTATTCATGAGAGCTTTCGGTCATTTGTGGGCACATGTTTGTATTTGGGTTCAAATCTAATATAATTACTTAACCCCTAAAGGACCATTGTCCCCTCGGGGAACAAATGGGTTTTCGGGCAGGTACCTACGAGCTGAAATTTTCTCCTGATTTTTTGAAACTTTTTTTGGAGGTAGAAAATCTGATTAGCTTTATGGGAATATAATTTTTTTCACAATCGGTGCCCGGGAAAAAAAGTTATGCCCAAATAAGCTCAAAACAGGGGTTGAGGGGCAGCAAAAAAAATTTGCAATTTTTTTTTACTTTTTTTTATAACTTTTTTTTCTTGTAGATTATATTTTTGTCTATCTGAAAAGCTTTGATTCATTTCATTTGGATTTTTTATGAGAATGTTATGGACAAGTTTGTTTTTCGGGCATTTAGAGCATCTTCCTGAAAAAATAACTTGTAGGATTCATTTCTGAATGTAATTTTTATAATTTTTCAAAATAAAAAAGTTCTACAAGGTTTAGTTTTTTTGCTAGAACAATCTCACCATTGGAATTAGTGATTTTAAATTCCATATAAAAGATATTAATATTTTAGATTTTCTTTCTATCTTGTACCTACTTCTACTTAACAATTTCTTTAATAATAAAAATTAAGTTTTTTTGGATTTTCTTTTTTCCCCTAGACTCTCAACTCAATTCTCCACTATAAAGATTAAAAGCTCAAAACTCTGTAGTGCAAAATATTTAAGTTAAAAATGTTCAAAGTCATAAAATCTAGTCCCGCAATGTGCTGAAAAACTTGTTTTTTTCACTTTAAACGCAGATATCTTGCAATCTGTGCGGTCAAAAATTCTGAAATTTTTTCCATACATTTTCATACTAGTTAGGTATAAGATCCTACGGTTAGATCTGAGAAAAAAACAATTTTCAATTTCTTTTACTCTTTGCTATAGAAATGGCAGTTTTGAGTGTTTTTTGGCAGAAAAATGGCCTTGGTCCTTTAGGGGTTAAGCATGTGAGATTAGGTACTAGAGGTACACTCAAATACCAAGACATGACCACATACACATATCAAGGTTAATGTACTTCCAAAGGATGACCATCATAGTGTGTAGTCATTGTACAATTTGTTACCTTCTAATCACTTCCACTCATTGTCCTCATGTCCTACAAAGGATAAATGTTATTATTTAAGGAATGAAGTACAATTTAAAGGTAATAGATTACACAATCAGTTGGAGGATAAAAGTCATCTCCAAGTGCCTTGAAGTCACTATTCCCACATGTGGTCAACACACATTTGTATACACATATCATTCTCCTTGTATGAACCAAAAGTATGGTAATTTTAAATCCAATCATGAATAAACAATATACTCATTTTTTACCCAATGTGTTTATTACAAAGCAAAAATATGGCCACACACACAATCAGCATTTCTATACGATTTGAAGAGTAGGAAGTGATTTGGAACTTCCTTCCATGGTCTACGTCTTGACAAAGTGACAATATAGTACCATTTTTGCTTGTTTGTGAAAATTGCTTGGCAATGTCCAAATAATCACAAGTTTTAAGCAACACGCTCATAAATACTTTATAAGTTCACCAAAAATATCAAGTCAACCCAAACTTTTTGCATCAACAAATACATCTTCATATCCTAAAATGCTAAACCTACACCACGAGGGCAAATGTGTTCAACTCCCTTTTCCTCTAGGATTTAATCCTTAGGTGTCTTAAAGTCCATCTTCTGAATGATAAAAAAAGCACTTCAAACCATTATGTTTTGTTCAAACAACTTTTTGTTCCTTGTACACCAAATACTCTTATTTCCCTGATACTATTTTTTTTTTTTGACATTTCTCATTAATTTATATAATCAATAAAATAATGAATACGATACTATTGTGTTTCTATCATGTATCCAAATAGTAGATTTTGAAATCTAATTTTTCCAGCACGTACCTATATGTAAGAATGGGCAATCTAATTACAAGGACAATCTAATTAGTCCCTTTTTTGTTAGGCAATGTTTGACATCTCAAAATGACAGCCTTCCTACATGACCTATTTGATGAAATTGAAAAAAATAGTTTTATGTGTACAACTTATAGTAGATAAGGTATATGCACCTAAAAGAGACACTCTCACCTAATTGTGCCACCTATCTACAATAGTCCAAGCAATGTATGGGGAATATCAGCATTTAGTTACAAGTTAGCCGGTTGAAATCAAGAATTGCCTAATTGATTTCAAAATCTTCAGAAAAAACCCAAACATTTAAGAGGAAAATCAAAGAATATTCTCTATTTTTGAAAGGCCTAGCTGAGAGAATGCTTCAAACAACCGTTTGGTCCGAGAAAATGTAGGATTTTAGCCGGTTAAACTAAAAATCTCCCTGGACTATGAGTCCAAGATTTCAAGCGTGAAATTGAGGTGCAGATATGATACCTTGTGATATGAAATTAGGAAATGGGGCAAAACCATTTCAAATACCTGTTAAAGAAATTGAGCGCCCCAAGATGGGAGCTTGTGAGCTTTTCCCAGTTGGCCGGTTTCCCAAAACCCACGGGGCCCCAGCCAGGTCTGTCTCAGTCAAGCAAGCAACCCTGTTCCAGGCGGGCGGGGCGAAAAAGTCCAGGACTCCGACCAGGCCAAGGGCGGGGTCAGAATTTTTTGGGGCTGAGCTGCCTGGCCGGCCTCTCCTCAACATTCACGAGGGAGCTTCTTAAAAACGTCCGAGCCGAGCTCTCTCTCAAAACCCCTCGTCGTCTTCTCCATCTCCCCCGTTTTGCTGCTTCCGCTCGCATCCTCCTCGTCGTGCTCTTCCGATCCCAAACCTTCAACCAAAATCGTCGCGCAGATCAACCAAACTCTTCTTCACCTCTCTCCACAGCTCCCGCCCCTCTCTCCCCGCTTCTCTCACTTCAAATTTTGCTGGACTCCTCACTATTCTGCATCTTTTGCATCTTTCGTGGCGATCGTTTTGGCGATGGCGATGCAGGTCGACACGCGATGTATTACTGCAACGCCCGGCCTCTAGAGCATTGGTGACAGACCATCCACTTTCATTGTTGTCGGTGAGTACGACTACTCTGTCGCGCATCGTGATAATTTTCAATGTGAGCAGATTGGGAACTGTGGACCTGGTTGGAGCGGGGAGCGAGAACGTGTTGGGTGATAGTTTCTGGAGCTTACTGTAGTAGTTTGAAATTGAGTTCTCCGTCGTACATTATGTTGTTCGAAGTATGGTGAACTTTTCTGTCAGTTCAAAATTCTCAGTTGCGGGGGTATTTCTGGTTCTCTCTGAGAAGCGTGTTGATCAATGGAATTCCTGCGGCCATAGACTGGGGGAGCAATGGCAGAAAAAGGTTCCGATCTTTTGTTTTATGTGACTCTTTGACAAGTAGGTTTGCGATGGCGGAAATGCTCGCATTTTCCAGGGCTAGAGGGACCATATGGCATTAGGTTATGGGGTCGTTATGTCCTACTATCGTTTCGATCTTCCAATCGTAGCAGTCTGTATTCCTTTTGCTGAAGGAAGCTTGATTGTTTTGAAATAGGGATTCAGTATCAAGCAGCATGCTATGGGACAGAGTCTGTACCTGTACGTTCACCAATGTAGCCATCTTTTTCTTGGGATCAATTTTCTCGTTTTCTCTAGTTTTTCGCAGTAAGAGATCAGATTTGCGGTCAACTTTTCTATGAGCTCTGTTTGTTGTTTAGTGGAAGGGAAGAGCGTGTATGGATTGATGCCGGCTTGTGTCGATTTGCGATTAAGAAGCAAACCTTTTGGTGCCAGGAATCGAACTATGTCGGGAGAGGATTTTTTTTTCTTAATATTAGTTGCTGGATCTTTCTCCTCCCGGTTTGGTGCTCCGTTTCTGTTGCTCCGAAGATTGAGCGGAAGAGATCTTTTGTGTTATGTGCCGAATTTGATCCAGAGTTTCGTGCATGCGGTATTGTTTAGAATTTTTTGCAATTCTAGATGTGAGGATCCTTTGTGAACATCCCTTTGTGACTTGAGAGCTTAAGGCTATCAAGCATCATCGTCTGGCCTCGTTTTTTTGGTGACGGGAAATTTCGTCAGTGTATAAGTTAACGAATTCTCCATTGGCGCGCTTTAGACCAAGCTTTTATCACGGAAACTCTCTCGGAAACTATGAATTTTCGTAACTCGTGTCTCGGAAACTATGAATTCGGAAACTACTTTTGTGATCTCTTAGCGTAGGTCCAGCACAACAGTATTCCAGACTTAGCTTATTGTTCTGCACTCCCTTACAAGACTGAGCGCTTTTTCTGCAGACGAGTTGTTTTGTTTCTAAGTGTGTTTTCTGATTTGATCACTTTTTCCCCTTGTCTTTACAGGTGCACGTGCAGATAGTTTAAGTAACTACCATACGATTATGTATGTGACTTTGAGGGCAATTACAAGAGTTAAAAGTGATTTTGAGGAACAGCCTGATGGCTGTGTCTATGAAGAATGTCGACGTTGCTTTCCAAGGAGTTGGACAGAAACCGTATCCTACCATTTCCGGGGTGTCATTCCTGGATCTCCTTCTGAATATCATTTTAGTTGTGCTTTCTATTATCAGCCATAAGGAAATTGTATACTTCAGTGGGGTCTCCTTTGTTGGATTAGTAACATACGTGCGATTTAATCCTTCAATCAATTGTTTCCTTTGACTTTGGCTTTGTCCGCAGAGGAATGGATTTATGGCGCATCGAAAATTTCAAACCAGTGCCCCTACCTAAGGAATCACATGGAAAATTTTACTCTGGAGATTCTTACATTTTGCTCAGGGTATTACTTTCGCTCCTTTTTTTGCTTGCTTGTGTCTCAAGAGGACTTGCTTTCTAGCAATTTCTGAGAATTCTATGAACACGGCTAATAGTTTGTCTTCAAATTTATGGCTGCTCTTTTGCAGGGAGACTTAGCCTAGTACTTTGATTCTTTGCTTTGGTCCGTATAACATATTTTGATATAGATGAACCTTAAAGTTTGACGATTTGTTTTAGGATTTTCAAATAGCTAAAACTGCACTGTTAATATTGGTCGGACTAGTCTCGTCTTATTTTGTGTGTGACTTATGGTTGTAATTGTTTATTATGATTAATTTTAGAAGAGTGTGGTAGGTGGATGTAATGCATTTTATTTCTTCAGATATTGTAACACAAGATATATGCTGTGGTGTACCGATAAACTGGTCAATGTAACCTCAGAATTATTCATATTACCTTATCAGACTGTTGTTTTCGTCTTGACTTAGTCTTCTATATTTTGTGCGTGTTTTGGTAACAGACCACAGCACTGAAGACTGGAGGATTCCACTATGACATTCACTTTTGGCTTGGAAAGTATACAACTCAGGTGCTCTTAGCGCTTAAATATTCACTGTTCATCAATATTTGAGCCGCTATTTGAACCGCTTACGTGAATTACATAATATCTTTGCTTCAACTTTCATGAGATAGGTAGCGAAGTACCCAGAAGATGACTCAATTTTCCTACCTCAACCCTGATTGTTCGAGTTACTGGTGAAATGTTTAGTTACTCTTTGTAACCTGCACTTGGAGACTGCATGCAGTCAAGCCGTGGCGTGAAAAAGAAATATCTCTACTTTCTGAGCGATTCTATGAAACAAGTCCTTATCGTTGAGTGTATGGTGGCTGCAGGATGAGGCTGGCACAGCGGCCATCAAAACAGTTGAGCTGGATGCTGCTTTAGGTGGTCGTGCGGTTCAATATAGAGAAACTCAGGAACATGAGACAGACCTTTTCCTATCTTATTTTAAGCCATGTATCATCCCCATGGAAGGTGGTGTTGCCTCTGGATTCAAGAAAGTTGAGGTTGGGAAAGTTGAGCCTCGTTTATTCATTGTGAAGGGGAGGCGTGCTGTTCGAGTATCACAGGTCTGAATCAAATTCTCTGCCTAACTGGTCCTATTCTATTGCACCTCTTCCTATCCTCCCTTCTGTCAATATCAAATGCTATTTTATTATTAAGCGTTTGTAGGTATTAGTTGTAAGATAAATGTTGGGTTTCAGTCTCTTGATTTCTTTTGGTTCCTTTAGCTATTAATAGTGATACCCTATTTTGGGTTAATAATTTGTTGATATTTTGGGTTAATATTTTGATCTGCGAGAAGAGACCTGTCTTTCATTGTAACGGAAAACTAATCAGGATGCAAGATCTTTGTTTTCTTGAATAAGAATACAAGATTTGAGCCTATTTTGAGCTGAATTATTTTTTTACTGCCTCTGTGTGACAGGTGCCCTTTGCCCGTTCGTCACTCAACCATGATGATGTCTTTATCCTGGATACGGAATTTACAATCTTCCAGTTCAATGGAGCGACATCCAGCGTTCAAGAGAGAGGGAAAGCTCTAGAAGTTGTCCAATATATTAAAGATACAGATCATGATGGGAAATGCGAAGTTATCATTATAGGTAATGAACAGATGAGACAATTAGCTGCTCAATTCCAGAGTTAAACTGAATTATTATCTAATGGTTTGAACTGACTCATTGAGCTTGTTGAGTTGCGTTCTCCAAATCGTGTGAATGAGCTTATAATATGTCATGTCGAGGACAAATGAGCGTTCAACAATTTCTGGCTTTGTTCTGCTTAATTAGTTTTCTGATTTTTTGATTATGCAAACATCTGATTACGTAACTATGTATATCATTGTTTTTGCAGATGATGGCACGCTCGGGTCCGAGGCAGACACAGGGCAGTTCTGGGTCCTATTCGGAGGCTTTGCTCCACTGACGAAGAAAGTCGCTGTTGCTGATGATGCTCCTGAGTTGGCCAAGCCTAAACTGTTGTGGTATGCGAGTGTTTCCTGCATATCACTTTAACCATGTTGTGTTACATTCTTGCGTTTAGATTCATTTACTTCTCCTCCACCCTAGGAATGTGGAGCAATTGCTTGAGGTGGAAACCTGGAAACCTGAAAGAAAGCCTGTGAATAAGAATTGCATTAATAGGAGATGCAGTGGGAGTCATGTGTATACTATACACAGAGATTTCAGAACTGTGCATTTTGTAGTCCTGTATGCATTGTTGATTATTACTGATTACTGATGGTGGGTATTGGATACTCAAGTATCATAGAAGGGCGCTTCAAGGGAGTGGAAACCTCGAAAGACATGTTGGACAGTGGCAAATGTTATCTACTCGATTGCGGCACTGAGCTATATATATGGGCAGGTCGCAATACATCACTGGATGCAAGAAAGGCTGCCATTTCAACTGTTGAGGCAAGTGCCTGTTTCTATTTGTTTGGAATGACATTTACCGTGATCTTGATTGTATTTGTTATCACGTTGTTATGTAATTAGATTGTGAAAAATTCAATTCATTAGTGTAAACTATGGAGTAATGTAACGAAATATCCATCTGCTATTTATGTCCTCTATGATTTCTCATCAATGGACTCAAAAGTATTATGCATCCCGAATCCTTGTTGTTTATTTTAAGAAGATCGCTTATCATGTATCTCCATGTGCAGCCTGATGAGTATGAGCCATCAATCAATTAACTACATATATGCGGTCTTCATTTATTGTTAATTACATTCTGAAAATCTAGTGCATATATCCAGGGTTATATCACTGATCAGGAAAGGCCAAAGCATACACAGATCACCCGGATCATTGAGGGATTTGAAACATTGGAATTTCGTTCATATTTTGATAAGTGGCCGTTAAATGGACAGCACCCAGTTTCTGAAGATGGAAGAGGCAAAGTTGCGGGTATGCTGAACATACTGTTTCTCTTACCTGGCTCCGCTGGCCATGCTTACCCATTATCTCTTGGCTGAGATTCATGACGAATATACTTGAGCATATTATAGTAAAATACTTCTATATACTAAGCACATTGATAACACTTCTGTACTTGTTTAGTTTCATTTTGCAAAATTTGCAGTTCTTAATCAGGAATGTTAAGAGCAGGTACAACGGCAATTGTACGATATGTGCTATAGCATGCAACATTGCAGAAGCCAAATTTCTAAATTCTCCTCTAAATTGTGCCTATGATTCGCTGTACAGTATGTTAGTGTAATTTTTTTATAGATGTTTTGTACAATCATTGTCAGAGCTGATAGTGTACGGTAATGACAGCATTGTTGAAGCAGCAAGGCCTAAATACGAAGGGTATTCTCAAAGGTTCACCTATCAAAGAAGAACCCTCACCACTTCCGAATTTGAATGGCAAGATTGAGGTTAGCCTTATGGTCCAATACTTTCAAATATTTCGTAGTCCAGTGTTCTTCTTTCAGATCTCTGCTTCTGCTCATCTTCATGTAACATTTCTGTTTCTGTTTATTCATTGGGAATCTTCAAGCTACTCAGACGTGAGTGATGTCCACTTTCTCAGGTGTGGAGGGTGGAAGTTGGTCTGAAAAGAGAAGTTGCTGTTGAAGATGTTGGAAAGTTCTACGACAGCTGCTGCTATATTGTGCTTTACACTTACCAAGGATCTGAACGTAAAGACGAATACCTACTCTGCAATTGGATTGGCCGACATGTCCCTGTGGTAAGATAGGATCCGTAATATCAATACCGTAGTCTATTTCGATGACAGCGTCTTAATTTATGGAAATACGACAATATAACTATAGTCAGAGGTCAGCATGGCCGTTGGAATGTCAGTGTCGTACACTTGAATTATTGCTAGACTGCTGCTATATTCAGGATGTGTAGTTAGTATTGACTAAATATTCTAAGATTTTCTCTATTATTAAGTAGCAATCTTGGTACACAGGAGGATAAGACTGCGTCGGTAAGAATTATAAATGACATGAACGCCGCACTTAAAGGACGTGCAGTGCAGGTAATTTCCCTTCACCTTCAAGATTGGCCCTCCATTGTAGTATTTGATCTTGGTGATGCTGTAAACTCCACGATGCTGTATCATATTTGTAATTCGTTAGTGGACTTTTGCAGTGCGGTGTCATATATTTTGGTCTTGACTCATTCAATATAGACAGGCTTTAGTCTCGACTTGAGTACTGGTTTTGATGTTATTAGAGGTTCTTTGTTCCTCTACAGCATACTGAATTTACTTGTAACAGGTAGTGCGGTGTTTGTATCTATATCTGCAGTGCTTGTGACGTGAATATCTGTATTCATGACAGGCATACATTTCTCAAGGGCAAGAGCCTGTTCAGTTTTTGGCGCTGTTCAAATGCATGTGCATATTGAAGGTTTGTTAGCTTGTTTGCCATCACACATCTGTCCCTGACTGTAAATGTCCCAAGTTGCTGGACTCTATGTTTTGCTCATCATATGAGTTGCAGTTTGTATCTTAGTAAGGGTTACTCAGTGCATGATATGAATCACATGGTATCTGGAGGATGCGTTTATGCTTTAGTAACGGGTGGATTGTTTCCACCTTATGGCAGGAACATACAAGTCCAGGCCACAAAGAAAATGCAATAATGCTGGTGCGGGTGCGAGCTGCCGGTCCACAGATAGTGCTAGCTGTTCAAGTAGACCCGGTATGTAATGTGCATTTGTGGAGGTGATCTTACCGTCATTAGCATCAAGATGTCAAAGCTTGGATATTCAGTATTTTTTGGGTTTGTTACATTATCACAGCGGGCGTGCTCACTGATTGGAGACAGTTTTCTAATTAACATTTTCTTTGTCGTATGTAGTTATCAGCTTCGCTGAACTCCTCTGATTCATTCCTGCTTCAAACCAACGCAAAGCTTTATGCCTGGTCGGGCAACCTCAGTAGTGCTGAGAATCAGAGGGCTGTTCTGCGGGTGGCGGAAGTTTTGAAGGTACGAAAAGTGCCAAATATACTATTTTTAATTCGAATGTAGGCAGATGTTTCTTCTTTTCTTCCGTGTGGCATGAAGACCACCGGTTAATGATGTCTGTCACTTGAATTCATATGCGGATTTAAGCCTGGGTCCTTGGTCTCTGAAATTTGGTTCAATGTTGATGGTTCTTTCTATTGATAAAGTCGCATGCCTATTTGCTGAGGAGCAGTGTTGAGTTTACTGCCAACCACTAAACCTGTGTTTGACTGGTTCAGCCTGGTGTTATAGCAAGGCCTGTGAAAGAGGGTTTAGAGCCTCCAATCTTTTGGAGTTCTCTTGGGGGGAAACGAAAATACGCAAGCCAACGGGAACCAAAAGATGGTCCTAAGGATCCAAGACTGTATGCTTGCAGTCTCTCAGAAGGTGAGGTTTTCGCAAGATTCGTCATTAGGTGGCTTACCCTGAAGGGATACTCGATGAAATTTACTTGAATTATCTCGTGTATCGTTAGTGTATAGAGAATTATCTCACGTAGTTTGTGATTGTTGATCAACACTTTCTTTCTCTGTCGTATCTCTGTGCCTTTTTCATTCTCTGTTGCTTATATTCTTCTTTCTGTGCCCTGTGGAATATTTATTTCTGACATAATTGTTGTCCTACGTTCTTCGGTCATCAATTGCGTACTACTATCCAGGGAATCTGAAGGTAACATCCCTATGTATTGCCTCTATCCGCAATACATTCACTGCTCTACAAATGATGAAGATCAATGGCATTCTTATGGAATTCTAAAGCTCTGCAATGTTCTTGATGCTGTTCTTTCCAATATTCAGTTTGAGCGTTCAAATATTTGTGCATATCCCAAGCGACAACTGCTATGTTGGTCTTGTCCAAGTTTACTTGGTGTATTAGCATACTGAGGAGAGAATTGTGCAGGTGACGGAGGTGCATAATTTCACACAAGACGATCTTCTGACTGATGATGTCATGATCTTGGACTGTCACAATTCTTTCTACGAGTGGATTGGCCAAAATGCAAGCGCAAACGAGAAAGAACATGCCTTAGAAATTGCGGAGGTAAAAGTCTCCCTTCATTATGTACTGCTTAATTAGGACAGTTTTGGGGACTAAGTTTTCAAATTGTCAGGGACTGCAGGTTATTTTTAAATTGGTATAATCCTGGGGGAAATTCAGTTTTGAGAGCTTGAACATTGACGCGTCTCAATTTTTACTTGCAGAAATATGCTGAAAGAGTAGCAAGACTAGATGGGAGACTACCAGAGACTCCAATCTTCCTATTTACTGAAGGCAATGAGCCGACATTTTTCACTGGATTCTTTAAATGGGATTCGAACAAGGTCAATGTCAGTATCACTGCTTCCTCTACTTGCTCTAGTTTTTGTAATTATATATGTAATGAGAGTTGCTTCTATTTATTCTTTCAGTTGTTGCAGCATCGTCTGATACGTGGAATACTTCTCTCTAAATTCAATTTGGAATATCCATACTCATTTGAAGAGGAAATGCAGAGATCACCACTGCCATTAGGATGCTCAAATATGATCGCGTTTCTAAAACTACGTGAGGATTGACAGGTCAGTGGAGATGCGTATGCACGAAAGATTGCAGGACTCCAAGGACGACCTCCCCCTCAAGAGGTAACTTTATTAAGGTTTTAGCCAATTCAGTTTTTTTCGACGTACGGTCCACGCTCAAGCTGTCTGGGAATAGTCAAAATTGGAGCACCTTTGCAGTGAGAGCTAATATGTCTTACTTTGTGAACTAGATTTTATTTTCTTTACGTTTAATTTACAATTGTAATGTTTGTAATGTACCATGTGAATGTTTCAGAAATCGCAAAGACGCCTCACCCCAAGTTCGTCAGTTGGCGCCAAAGATACGTCCACACAGAGGGCTGCGGCTATGGCAGCTCTGTCATCGCAGTTGACGTCTGAGGGAAAGCTGTCTAAGGTTGTCCAAACTGTACTGAATCAGAATTCATCGTCGGCTCCAGTAAGTCCTAGGATTCAGCGACCGTCAACTGCCAACTCTCAAAGGGCTGCAGCTATGGCTGCCCTGTCCTTCATGCTTGGCACTAAACCAGGACCACCCTCTGCAATTTCAGGTGCAAACATATTATGTTCGATTGCTTCTTAATCTGCGATTTGCACTCGGGCCTAATTTGACACCTTTCTATGGTCAAAGTGACTACACAGTTCTGCTTGTGTGATGATGTATCCGTTTCTTAAATTTATGCATAGTATAGATGCTAGGATGACCCTGGTTAACGGAAGTACCATGCGTGGCTCTAAATCAGTCTGAGATGTGTCTAAAATGTATTGAGGCAGTCTACTTTAACGAAAATTTTAATAATTTGTCTTCGCTCTTTATAGGTGATGAAGATTGGGTTGCGGGGAGTACACCGTTAATAAAAGTAGAGGCTACAGGAGATACTGAATCCACGAGCTCCAAGTCTGAGGATGGTGGAGATGAAGGGGAGGAGATCACTGAGTTTTTCAGCTATGACCGCTTGAAATCAAAGTCCACAGATCCTGCTCCCAAAATCAATATCAAAAGGAAAGAGGTATACGCCAAACCAAGATCCATAGTTCAGCCCATTGGCAAGTGCCATCAGCGTTGTCGCCTTGAAGCTTCGTGTCTAAGACTGATCTGGTTCCCAGTTTAACAAAAGATGACCAACGGGTTGTTCGTATTTTGTAGTCTCATATCTACCCTGGAGTTACTGCTTCAATTTCTTCCCCCCGTTGTATGCTTCCGCACTTCTTTATGCTGTCATAGCTTGCAAATAATCTGGCAATAACTCTGACGCTCTCCTTTATTAATGCAGGCGTACTTATCTCCAGAAGATTTTGAGAAGCTATTTGGAATACCCAAAAGCCAGTTCTATGAGATGCCTAAGTGGAAACAGGATCAACGCAAGCGCAATCTTCAGCTCTTTTAAGTTAGGTCTACCATTTATTGCGACTTCGCTTGGTGTGGAGAGTTACGGGATCTTCTATTTCTGTAAAAGATGAATAGCAGTTGCAAGGATGTGTCTCTCTCACCCAATATCTTAAATAAGTTTTTGGAATATTTCCAAACTTCACACTATTGAGAGCCTGTGGTAGTAGCTCATCTCTTCAGAGTTCGTTTGCTCACTTGGATAGGGCTGCCCGTCCATTTGTGCAATACATCCAAATTTCTTATACTAGCAGAATAGTTTTTGTGAATCCGTCACTCTTGTTAGACGCTCTCTGCTGTCTGTACTTTAGGTCCCGTTGTCGTTCTGTAGTGGGAGGAGTTTGTAGCTACAGTAAGTCTCATTGCTTGATCATTCAATGCTATCTAATGCAATCAAGTCGAGTAGCAAACATTGCAGGGAGGTACTTATAGACTCGTTGAATCACCGAACCAAATTGACGCCAAGACACTGGCAACTCGTAACAAGATGGTAAATACGTGTTCGCTGGCAACTTTATTTACAGTATGCAAGTGAATTATTTAGACACATTAGATTTTTATGTAGGAGATTCCGCACTAAATTGTAAAGCAAGGAGAAGCGTTTATGACGGACTGGTGACGTTGGAAATCATCCATTTTGGTATTGTGTGAATCATTTAATTAAAAAAATCCAAAAGTACTCATTGGAAGTCAAACTCCCCTTTTCACACAAAATTTGGAAGATGAATAGTTGCACTTTTGTCCCACATAGAAGCATTCATGAGCCAAAAAGAGCCGCATGTCATTTATGGGTAAACCTCTCAAGGAGATGCCTATGCCTACGGATTCAAGTTTCACAATCCTTCTCTTTGGTTGTTGCCATTCTACAACCAAATATGAATGATATCTTTTATATTTGTTTGATTGAGATGAAATCCCATATCCTCTATAAGCTCTAAAATGTTCAGTTTCTTTTGTGAAAATTTGAAATTATAGTGAATTTTTTAAGGAAAAAGTGAAGAAAATTGATATCAAACATGGAGTACAAAACATGCTTAAAAAATTTGAATTTTTTAGCATAGGTGTATCTTGTAGTGTAAACATCGTGGTATAAAACAAAGTTATCTTGTCATTAGAAAATTAAAAAATCAACAAACCATAGTTATTATATGTGAAGATTAGATTTGGAAGAGAGGTGTTGAAATGCGCGGGCTTTGTACTTTGCAATTGTTGGATTGTGAAGATATTGTCACATCAATCAATACCTTAACCCCTAAGCGCTCAAACGACCATTTTATGGTCGCTGCCCGACTTCGGGCAGATTTTTCGGGCAGAAAAAAACTTTTTTCAATTTTTTTTTATTTTTTATTTTTAAAAGATTGGATTGTCTTTCAATATTTATATTCAAAACTAAGATCACTACGGTCAAACAAAAACTATAAGAGAAATAGCACAAAGAGTCTAGTATTGCCTAGTGTTGAAAAACTTACTATTTGGGGAAAGTGTTGGTATTTTCATTACTGGATCTTATGCATTTTTTCACAAATCAATAGAAACCATAATTTTGACCAATCAAAAAAAAATTCAATTGCTAAAGATAGAAATTGTATTTTTGGTGAATTTTTGAAGTTATATCTTCAAAATTCATTTGAAGAGAATCTAAGAATAATTTTATAATTTTGACCATACGGATATTTTCTTCTTTTTGTGCTTCACATTATCTATTCTAATGCAAACTTCAAAAAAGTTGTAGAACTTATATTTTATAACACATTTGTGTTTTGTCCAAACCCCTTGGGCTTTTAGGGGTTAATCAATACCCTAAAGGACAATTGGCCATTGAACAAACAATTGAAAATCTAGACAGATTCCTATGAAGTCAATTTGGGTTGGATGTTCACAAAAATTTGACTCAAGGTGTGAACATGCACCCCTTTAGGGAGAATATTTTTGTTTTTCCAATTGGATGCCTGGATCAAAAGTTATGTTGGCCTAAACTTTTTAGGTAGCTTGGGAAGCTTTTGCAAAACTTTTCTTTCACTTTTGAAATTTGGTAGGTATGTAATTTACATGATACAAGATGCAAATGTCAAAAAATTAACCATTTGTAAAGTAAAAATCTCACTCTAGGAAGAGTTAAAGGCTTATGGTCCTATCGGACAAGGTCCAAAAAAAAATTCTTCTAACTTCAAACATTATAATCTTTCAATCCGTGCAGTCAAACTTTTTGAAATTTTTTCCACATATTCCATAGTATTCTAGTACAAATTTGTATAGTTGAATTTAGAAGGAAATTTTTTTTTTTTTTCATTTTTGTCTATGTGCCCTAAAAAGTGGTAGTTTCTTACAATCTTTGCCTCAAATATGCCTCTATCCTTTAGGGATTAAATGAGTTTTGATATGATGAGATCTCTGGAGTCATGCATATTTTGATACAATGAGATCTCTGGAATCATGCAACCTCTAGTTGCATTCTTAGTATTGTCAAAAATCTCTATGTGAGGAGGGATGCGTGGGCTTTGTTTCATGGTGTTTGGACTAACAACAAAAAGGATATTAAATTTGAAGTTTTAATGAATTAAATAATTAGAAAATTATTTTTATTTTATTTTATTTTATTGTGGCAATAGCACACAACACACTAGTTTTACTCAAGAAACACCACTATTGGCATTAGAAGAGATGATGTTGACATTCTAAAGACAATCTATTACAAGCTTGTCCATCAAATGCGGTTTAAATATGAAAGTTGCACATAAGGTATTAATTATGGTCAGATCACCTTATACAAATTTATATAATAAGCATTATTGAGTGTTGGAAAGTTCACATTTTAAAAGCTGACAAATAAATCAAAAAAATTTATATGACAAGCATCATTGAGTGTTGAAAGTTCTCATTTTTTAATCACTTAAAGATAGTTTCGCAATAAACTTGCAAGAAAAATATTTGATTACAATATGCAAAAGTTATTAAAGGTTAAAGTTGAATTGGTAGATTTTTAAAAATTGTGCTCTATTTTCAATGTTCACACCTTGATGAAAGTGCAACAAGCATCTACATTCTTTTTATTTTTTCTAGAGCTTGGTTTTGGAAACAAACTCAAAATTGGATGATCCGTACAACTTGTGTTAATTGGTGCAAGTTTATTGGACTACTCAACATTGCCACAACATCTTTGTTTAGAGTGTCTTCAGTGGGACCGACATGCTAGCCTTCTAAATAAATTTCAAACCTTTTATTGATATATAATTAGGACTTGAAATTCACTATCATCGGAAGTACATTTAAAAATACTTTGAACAAATACAAAAAAAAACAAATTTCAAACATTAGACCATCATCCTGTGACTTTGTGTTATAAAAATAAATTTTTTAATTAGAAACAAACAATCTACTCTTGTATGATTCTTTGGGACATTCTAAGTGTGTTGTTGCCTGTGGAATTATCTCTTCTTTGGAATCTATCTAATGAATAACCTTAACCCCACACCACCCAAGGCCTAACCATGTCAAAAAACAACCTTGCTTTTCAAGTGTTATAATTCTAAATGTGAGTAAATTATGAAAATCTCAACCGTACAATCTTGTGGTGTGAATGTTGTAGATGGTGTAAATCAAATTTGGGGTCATTTGACCGTATAGATTGAAAGATTATAATGTTCTAGTATTGAAAAAAGATGCTGAAACTTTCCTAAAAACACAATTGGTGGTGAAATTTGATTTCTAAACCTACTCAAATGAAAAAACTTTAAATTAAAAAGTGATTCAAAACCAAAAGACAAACACTTTGGTGGAAAAAAAATCATTCAATTGACTCATTGTGTTTGCAAAATTGTTTTGAAATGTCAATAAAGAGTGAAAAAAGTAACAAAAAAACACATCTGTGGCTGAACCTACCTCTACTAAAATGCTTCTCAGTCAATAATAACTTCTTGTATTGATATGAAATTTTTACCACAAGAACTAGTTTGCGCAACTTTTACAACAAAAATTATTGAAAACAACCCGTCTGAAGAAGTTATAAGCTGCCGAAGTTCACTGTAATGCAAAAATGTCTGGATTTTGAACTTCGAATTGCTCCCAAGAATTCAAAACAGCTTGAATTGACATGAGCATTTTGCCACAATAAGTTGACTTTATGGGGAACAAAACACAACAAATTTTATTGAAAACTAACATTTGATGAAAAAGATACAAGCCCCCGAAGTTGCAACCATCTCAATGCAATGTGGTGAACTCAAATTGAACCTCTGAACTTTAAGTGACTTTCAAAAACTCAGTACATCTTGTATAGATTTGAAAATTTTACCACAAAAATAGACTAGTGTGCGCAACGTTTCCAACAAGTTTTATTGAATTTGGACTTTGGATACAAAAGATTCAGCACTTTGAAGCTGATTGCTAGACTGTATGAGGACACTTTTGGTTCCCTTGGGCGGTGAGGGGTTAACTCTTGAAGAATGATGAGGACCAAAAATGTTCAATGGATGATTTCATTGTTCATTGTAAAAACAAAGAATGCACCTATTATATTTTTTAGAGAGATATTCTTAAAATCAATCTTTTGACTTGATTGGAACATAAAAACATCATAATTAAGCAATTATAGCTCATGGATTTATGGAAAGGCAATATTATTATATTTCTCACTTTTTCATATGCTCACGTTTCACCTGATTTAGTCATTTTTGTAATTGGACAACTTCAGTAGAGGAGTCAAAATCAAAATTGCTAGAGTTTGTGAATCGGTTGAAATGGTTGTTTTGTGGCACTGAATTTGAGATTTTTGTCCACTAGTTACAGGGTGGTCACTCTTCAAGCTTACATATCACGCATGACACCGGTGTATTATTAATGGGGGTATTTTGATTAAGGGGACCAATTAAATAGACCATATCATTACCTAACTTTTTAACTTGGCATATTTTTAAGTACCATATACTCACTGTAAATTAGTGTAGGAGACTTATTTATTATACCATTATTTATTTAGAATTCAAAATTTAGAATTGCATTTTGAACTAAACATGAGACATACATGAAAAGCATAATTGATGTTGTGCACAATGAAAATGACATTACACATGCAATTCTTGTTTAGCTTCTTCGTTATTTGTGTTTAAACTTCAATAAATTTATAAATAAATTTAGTTCTTTTCATTGTGCACAACAAAATTGTTTTACATTCACCAAATTAAGTTCACTCTTATGGCATCCAATGGGTGATAGGGAGTTTTTCTAGTAGGACAGAAGTTCAACTATTCATCCTTGGAATTCTACAGTAGTTTGACTTCCCTACCATGCTTTTGCAATTTTTGAAGCCAATGATTTACATGGTAATAAAAAGGGATGATTTCCAAGGTCACTCGTTTGTCCTTCAAGGGTTAATGAACAAATGTTGCTACAACTTATAGAAGTGCCATGAGTGTAGTGACTGCTAAGAGTAGATTCACGACATTCCTATTTGGAGAAACCTAAGATGAAACTAGGAAATGCAAACAAACAGAACGCAACAATAAAACCTTTGAGCTTTGAAATGCAAGGTTTATGGAATCATGGTTGCACACTCTCTTTTCTACCTAACAAATTGAAAGACTTTTGCCACTTTATTGCTTTTCATTGCTTCCTTATGAAGTTTCATCCACCCTCACTTTAAATACATAAATACTAATCCTATCGCCAGCCTTTGCCTCAGATACTTATATTGGATGATACATTAGATCTAAGAAAACTAAATGGGTCATATTACTTATGATTCTATATTTATTATAATTGTCATTTTCCTATTTGTGATACCATATATGACTTGAAATTATTTTATAAATTTTAGATGCCACAAATAAAAAAGACCGTATCTTTGGTTGTACATTGTCAGCTAAATTTTTCTAAATGACCCCAGGGCCATTAATATAAAACACTAGAAGTGCAAGAAAAAAATAAGAAACTAAATATGATTCATTTGACAAAATCTTGTTAATATCTTCTAAAAATTGTTAAATATAGCTCATTTTAACAAGTTTCTACAAATTTTAACAAATTTTACCATAAATTAACTTTTAAAATCCCTAAAAAAAGGTAGTTGTATTAAAATTCAAGGAAAGTCTTGTACTAGAGGCGGCCTCAGCCCTTGAAGTAACAAGGCCATGTTTTTTTTGTTAAAAACCACTCAAAATTGTCATTTTCAATATAAACAACAAAATTTTAAACATATATCTTTTTACATATACAACTATAGGGACTTGTAGTAGACTAGTATAAAAATGGAAGGAAGAAATTTCAGAATCTTTGACCATATCAATCACAAGATATAAACATTTAAAGTGAAGAAAAGAATTTTCTTAGCTCTTAGACTAACTAGATTATAAGGCTTTGAATCCTCTTAACTTGCTTCTTAACCTATACTAATTAAAAGAATTTATGTTGAAGAATTGAGTTGAGAGTTTGGAGAAAATATTCACCTCCACCCTGCCTTTTAATTTTCATTCTTTTAAGAATTGTTAAAATAAAGTAGTTAGAAGATAGAAGGAAAAAATAAATTGTTGATAGCTTGAAATGGAAGTGAAACACACTAATTTCAACATTGAGATTGCTTAAAAACTAAAACTAAAACATGAGCAACTTTTTTTTTTTTTTTGGGGGGGGGCACTGGAACCTACTATAAGATAAAAAAGGCAAAAACAAGGGGAGGGGGAAGGAAAAAAAGAAAAAGGAGGGGAGAGAGGAAAAACAAATTAAAATTGAGCTTTTAAATCAATTAAAAACAAAACTTTAACATCAATACCCTATTAAAGAAGAGAGTTTGACCTCTTGATTCATTATCAATCAAGAATGTAGAGGCTTTGCATCCCTTATTTACATGTGTGCGCAAAGTAGAAGTTGAATAAAAATAAAAATACAATGGTAACTTTGTTCTAGTTTGTTTTGTATGTAACATTGACTAATATCCCTAGTTGTGCACTTATTGGTCATTTTCTTTATACCATTGGAGAGCTTGCCTTGGTGAGGGTTGTACTAAACTCATATCAATATTTTTGGACATATAATAGGCTTGTGAGCAATTTTAAAGACCATAAATTAAATTAAATTATAGAAAATGGAGTATAGGAGTTTTTTTATGTCATTTTTAGCAATGCCAAAAAACTCTCAAAGAGTAGGAATGCACCAAAGTCATTTTGCAATTTTGGTTCTTAGGTATGAAAGTCATAGATTTTCAGTTGAATTGTGTTTTGTAGATTTAATTTAATTATGGATAAATTATTTTCAAGAATAAAAATTAAAAGAATACACAAGTGAATCACAAAAAACACTTGGATAAGTGCACAATGCCACACAAATTGTTTATAAGTCAAACTTATAAACAATTCAAAAATTACATTTATGTTCAATTTAAAAAAAGATAATAACAAAAATATCCTTGTATTTAAGCAGAAGAAAAGTTTAAAATGAAACTCTTAAGTTATTTTAGTATTCTCTAATTTATTAAATAAATCTTTAACATGATTTTAAAATTTTAAAATTTATTATTCTAAAATAATATTCAATGTACTATATATATTTCAATGTAATGATAAATATTATTCTTTTACCATTATTTTTTTATTAGGATATTTGAAAATTAAAATAAAATATTAAATCATTTAGCATTATTGAATAAAAAAACCAATAATGATAAATTCATTAAAAGTATTAAATCAACCAATCAATTATTATTATAAATTCTATATAATGAATGAAGTTATCTAAACGGAAGTGAAAATAAATGAAATCATATAGTGAAGTGAAGAAATATAAAATGATTGCAATAAAAATTCTCATTTTATTTCTACAAAAAGAATATGTGTTCAAATAGGAATATATATAAATGAAAACTAATGCTTTGTAAAAAGCATCAATATGACAACTAATTTCTCAAAATCCTTGTATAATAAATCTATATATTAAATGAAATACAAATAAATTCTAACATGAGTGCATATAACATCTACTACATTTTATGTTTTTTTCTTTTTTTGTTTCAATTGAAATTGATCTTGAATAAGGAAATTAGAATTTTCAAGGCAATTTTCTATTTGACAATAATATTTCCATTGTATTGCAAATTTTTTCCAATCAATTGTAATATGATTGTTTGATTTGATATGTTTCTTTTCATTTTAATGATGCAATAAGCATAAAAACAATTGAGTCTCTTTTTCAAAATATGAAAGTAGTGGCTTGGTTCATGGTTTGAAGTGGAGCGACCACTATGACCAAAGCAAAGATCATGGGCAAATTGTTGTCCCAAATGCCCACCCCATTGTTATAGTCCTAGCAACAACGATGCTTCGCACTTCTAGTCCCAAAATGGAGCCCTACACAAAAATTTTGTTGTTGGTAAAAATCATGTTGTCCATGGGAAGAAATTGAATCTACTTGTTCAAATTGGGAGCACAAGAATTGGAAGGGAGCATGTTGGGAAGGTTTTAACCCTTGAAGGACTAACCTGTTGAAGTTAGCAACATAGCAATTTTAGGCAGGTACGTGTGACTGGAGATTTATATGTTTTGGGCCCAAACTTTAATTTATAGTGTAGTCAAGCAATATATTTCACATGCACTAAAATTCATGTCATTTGGGAATACAAGTAAAAAAATTATGGCTGAACATGTTACTTTTTGTAAATAGGTAGTACGGGCAAATTAGAAAAAATCACTTTTTTCAAAAACAAAAATTTGAACTTGATTTTATAGATTTATATATGCGTGGAAAGCTTTTAATCATTCCGTTTTGATCAATGAGATGAAAATTAGGAGGAGTTTAGTTTGTAGGCAATTATGGATTCTCTACTCTACGGCAAACTTTGAAGTCTTTTATCTTACTCAATTTTCAATTATGAATTTGAAAAAAATAAAGTCATAGGATGTAGATTGTTTATTACAACATTGCAACCATAGGGATTGGCATTTTTCAATTCCATACCTAAATTCTTAACAAGTTTGTACTTTGAATCAATTCCTATTTTTTTCTACTTACTATTTTTTTTCCTATATGCCGTACAATTCCAAATGAAGTGAAAATTTTCAAGCATATAGTCAACTTGCCTTGAAGAATGAATCCAAAGAAGCACTACCATTTTGGACAATTTTTCATAAAAATGTGAGTTTGTAAAGTGCAATAGCCCGATTTTTTGCAAGGCCAAAAAAATAATTTTTGTAAATTCAAAAGCTCATATCTTGCATTCCACGTAGTGGAAATTTCTGAAGTTTCTTCCACATGTTCTCAAGTCAACACAATACAAGATCCTATGGTTGCATGTGTCCAAATTCTTCTTCTTTTTTCCAATATTTGGTACTTCTACTAGAAATGACAGTTTTAGAGCGTTTTTGGTAAAAACATAGTCAACGAACTAAAAGGATTAAGAAGAGTGCCGCAAGGGTAATCAAAAGATTTTCCTCTAGATGAGAAATTGGCAAACTTGACGAAAGAATTTGCAAAAGATGCTTATAACAAAGGCTTGGATGCATACGTTGTTCCCTCTGAAGATGCTAACCAGGTGAATCATATTTATGCAGGTACAATTTTTAGTTCTTGGTATCCTCATGAAATCAGTAGTTAGATGCAATTTTGAGTTTAAATTTGCTTTGGGCTTTTGATTTGGTAGAAAAATAAGGGAAGCTCATTAAAAAAGCGGTAGAAGAGAATATTGAAGACTATCTATGAGGTCGTGAGTAATAATGACAACATGTAGTGGAATGGCAAGCATTACAAATGCAAAAGATTGTATTATTGTATTAGAATAACTGAAATGGCAGTTGGGTGCTTAGAAATTATTTTAGCTCAATTTTAGCTAATCTATAGATGTTAGATGTAGTAGTTGTAAATGTACATTTCTAAATTTATAGCATTAGTTTGTAGTAGGCTATCAAACAAATTCAGGGTGTCCTTCTCGTCATACTCCGCATACTACAAAAAAATTGTAAATTTTTTAGCTTCTTCACGTCTGTATTGACATGATTTGTGGAGATGTGAAGACCTACCCATGAAGATCAACACCCACTTCCTTCTGCTCAAACCTCTTGCTCTTGACACAAAATACCATTTTCCACAATAAAACATCTAATACCAAGAATTTCATTGCTAACTTTGGAGATCCTATGGTTACTTTAAGCACGCACAGTTGCAATAGTCCAAAAAATTTCCTACAAATTTATGCACTTTTGGAACCTCTTCCTGCTCCTCCAATGAGTCTGATTGTTCCACCCCTTTTCTCTTTAATTAGCAAAGTTTAATTAAGGCCAAAGCCTTGAAGAAAGTCAAACCACTTAGATATAGGGTTGGATCCAATTTGAGTTTAGAATCTAAAAGTCATCCATAAACAACAAAAATACAAAATTAGAAAGTTGAAATTTACTAGAGTTCAAGAATAATAGAAAAAATAGATTTTTAATTGTAGGTTAATAGAAAACCATGGATGAAGTTTGATTAACCGATTAGCCATCCAAACTTCATCCATCTATAACAAATAAGCTATCATCCTATTGAAGGCCACTAATATGACACCCTAACTGAATGTACACGAGATGGACCGCAAAGCTAAGTTCACCGATTCATTTACAAATGTCGGGTAAGACACTAGTACTTGAGATGACACTCAACGAAATTCTCAATTCACATCACCCAAATTTTGGATCCTGCACTCCACACCAAATATTAGATTAAAGAGACACCAATTTGAGAGAATCAAACAAACTCTAAAGTAGTCCTTAAACATTCCATGTGATATGAAAGTGAACTATAGAATTCCAAAAATTGTATAGTCCTTTGAGAGTGATTCACGATAAATGTTTTGAATCATACTTAAAATTCTAGACTTGCACCTCCAATGAAGCTCTAGACTTGTAGCAGACTTGTTGCAGCAAGCCTCTGACATCTAGACCAAATCCAAACTTGGAGCAAAGGAAACCCAAACTCTTAGAACAGACACACTCATACGAAACTCTTAAAGTGCCAAATCCTATCGCCAAGTCCATGGTGGCACAAATAAATGGTTCATCTTTTCTTACATTGAAACAACACCTCATCAATGGCTATTCACAATATGCTACATTTTCCAACTCCAATTGATGGCTTACATTCACAATTATTTGCGACGCCTTTTAAAATCAAATCAGTGGTGTTGAGGGTTTTCAATTTTTTTTTAAAATCATAAATGGCCCGGTTTTTTTTGGAAGTAGAGGGAGGACATGCCATTAGGAGAATTATGGATCCTCTTAAAGCACCTCAAAATTGACAAAGCTATATTTCAAAATTAGAGTAAGGGAACTAGTTTCAAGACAAGAAACCTAATTGAAATGAGTCTTTATCTTATATAGAGTACAAGATAGATTATGTATGTATTTAGAAGTTACAAGTTAATACAATGTTGTTATTGTAAATATTGTGTTAGTGAGAGAGTATTATAGTCACTGGAAGTATATTGCAAGGATCAACTAAAACAACAATAAATGGGACCATATGTAAAAAGGACAAGTTGTTTGAGACACTAGTTGTATACTTGCAAACAATTAGATATAAAGCAAAGATCCTTGTTGAATCAAGCAAAAGTATGTTGTTCAACGTGATCTGACTAATGGCATGAAGATAGAACCATCATTGCATGAGGAAAGGAAGTGGGCAGAAATAGGGGATTAGTCTACTAATATTTTCTTCAAAGTACATTTTTACAAGCTAAGAGGAATCACACTTCATGAGTTAGAGGGGGCTTTCGAAGGGTTCAATTTTCTCCTTATGATAGAGTTGTGTGCCTCTTTTGGACTCATTGCATGTGGAAAGTCAAAGGTTGGGTCTGATCAATGATGAACCCCTATAGAACTGAAGGAACCAATATTGCCAAATCATTGTTGACTTGTGAATGTCTTCTATATTGGAAGTAGGTGGCTAAGACTATTACATTGTTTGACCATATGGCATACTTATCTTGTAGCAAAGGGAGTTAGTCATTGCATTGACTCTAACCTTGTCATTAGCTTTGAATCTTTGACAATCCTCTTGGGACCATCAAATGACAATTCAAATAGTGTGTTCTCTTAAAAAAACATTATTTTATCGACTTGGTCTTGGTCTTTGTAGGGGTACTCTATTGATGATACTTTCTACCATTTTTTGAGTTTGAAAGTCACTATGAGAGGCAAGACAACTAGAATAGAATTTGGACATAAGGTCTTCATTGTAGAAAAAATGGTGTAAGAGTTTATTATTCTTCCCCTAGTGATGGTTTCTTCCTTAGAGAAAAAAATCAATAGATTCTATTTTTTTAGTAGCATTTAAAACATTTTGTCTTAACAGTTGTGTATACCATTTTCTGTAGAAGCCAATATATTAGTCTACAAATTGGAAGATGAAAATTTTAATGGAGTTGGATGTGCATCATCTAATCAACACACTAATGTTGCTAGTGAACAAATTGTCACTCTTGAAGGCATTGATGTTTGTCAACAAGCATGGATGTATAGTATAGGAGTTTTCAAAATCACGTCTTATAGCAAAAGAAATGAGGTTGTCGAAGGTGCACAAGCAATTCCTTAATTAGGATTGAAGAAACCCTATGAATACATGGTGCAAGCAACTTTTATTTTGCAAGTTCTACTTGAAAGATCCATTGACTACATGTCACAAAAGTCGTGGAATTTAATTAATGGCGAGAAGATATTGTCTATGTTCCTTTCTACAAGGTGGAAGTAGAAAGGTGTAATCCTCTAATTGAATGAAGTGAATTTGCAATTGGACCTTCCACCAAATTCTCAAAGTTGTCTTTGTAAGATAAAAAAATTGTCTTTCTTGAAGTATTCCTGTAAATCTCTAGGAAGCACGTTTATTCATTATTCTACATGTAGCAACTACAATTTTCTTATGAAGGCATTTATTCTAGACTTTAAGAATAAGCAAGTGTGGATGAAAATTTGTACAACAAGTACATCACAAACTATTTTATGCAAACCACTATATTTTGAATGCAAATCTAATGGAGGTGCTAACTTTCATCTTTGATAAGAGAGTTCACACCAAAAGGGCTTTGAAGCTTCTCACAAAATGAAAATGAATGATGTATGGATGAATCTCCCTTTTATTGTGGTAATGATGATTACTCATGGTTGTGGTGATATTAGGTATGTACACTACAAATTGAATTTGTACCTAATAATATTATTGGAAAAGTTCTTTGTGGCCTTGAATCAACTCCAAAGTCCTCTTTTACATAAATGTTAAACGGATCACGTTCAATTCTTCTTTTGAGCCCTACTTGTTGTAAAGAATTGTGTAAAACAACAGTCTCCTTTGTTCAAGCCATCAATATGGAGGCAGTTGCCTTACTGCCCATTCTAAGTGTATAGTTGGATAATGCGATATAAGACAATAAAAATTAGATCATGATCTATTTGTGGTAATCTTTAGTCATTGGAGGGATATTCACGGATTTACATGAACTTCATATTAGTTGGTTATACCCACAATGACATTGATGTTTTGTTTGGAAGGTAGAACATGACCTAATGTGGATGATTATTCTACTCTTCCTTACTTCATGAATTTTTTCATGGATGCAAAGTTCTAAATTGTGATTTCTCATTTAATCGAAGAAATGCCTAATTTTAAAGGGCTAATTGAACCCTTCATTGTTGAAGATGAAGAGAAATTGTTTAGTCGTGCAAGAAGGTCTAACAATCTAAACTCAATATCCATTCTAATAGATGGCCAAAGATGCAATATAAGATTAAATGTAGAGATTTATAGTGACACCCACTTGAGAATAGTAGAATAAAATTATAGAAAGAAGACACAACAAAGATCGCTTAGCTTCTACATGGAAACCTAAAGCTTTTTTACCCTTTGCCTAAAACAAATCTTTAGAATATAGTGAAGGGCATCAAGAGATTCATGGAACATTAGAAATCATTGTTAGGAGAAGATGTTTTTAGAGAGTACAATTGAAAAAATGCATGTCATTTCATATTAGGAGTCAATGTTGATGGCTTTGAATGGTGATCCTCAATTGCCATTAGTACTAAACAATAAATTATATTCCCATTTTATTGAACATGATGTTGGTAGAGAACATGCGTAGGATTATGATATGGTGTTGTTCGAGGTGCTAATTTATTTATGGAGGAATTTGGTAGATACGGGTTGATTATTTCCAAAAAAATTATTTTTGTAATATAATAGTATGTATAGTATTGTATGGCAATATTATTGATCTTATTTATAATAGTTTTGATAGCACATTGTGGTATTTTGAATGTGTGTCATATGTGTGTTGTTTCTTAAGCATCAATGCTTATACAAGCACGATATTTAATCCTGATGATATTGGCATGTGCTTTGACTATTTGAATGATGAGAGACTAATTCAACATTTTTAATATATATAATTGATATTGATGTGAGCATGATTTTGTTCAAATGATTATTTTGAAATATTCAAAGGTGTTTAATTTGAGTGAATAGGAAATATATTGAGTTGAGGCTATTGCTATAGTTTCATTTAATAATAATAATAATAATAATAATTTTATTATTATTGATTTGAAGGAATAGAATTGGTCCTTTAAAAGTTAAGCTTTGCAAGTTGATAGTCTTTTTAAATAATCTTTTTTTAAGTTAAAAATCATGTGCCCTTGTACATGCCGTGCAATTAAAAATTTGTATATCTTGTATGTTTAATTTTTTTTAGTTTCTTTTGAATGTTACAAATAATATAAATGAAAGATTTAAATGAATAATTTAATCATATTATTATTTTGAAGTATATATTGGTTACAAAGTTAGTCTTTATAAACTTTTGATTATAATTAATAGTTTTGTATAAGATGTTGTATTTAAAGTTGATTAAACATCATGCTTCTATAATTGCTAATCTTCAAATTCTAATGTGTAAGATTGAGTATCAATAACTAAATTTCAATTTTAAATATGTATTAGTGTCATGAAATTTGTGCCTAACAAGTCTACATACAATGTTTTTTCTAAAGTATAAAGTGGCATGAATGGTAGACATCACCTTTTGTGAATGTTTTTCCTTCCCACAAATTAATACCCTTTTCTAAGTTACTACTTTTTATATGCATGAAATATAGTCTAGTCTTGGTTCTTGTTCTAATGCAGTGGTTCTTTCCATTTGTTCAAAAAACAAACAAATAAATATACTGGTAGGATCCTAGATTTCATCCAAAGAAAAAAAACACCTAAGAAATTCTATAGAAATAAATAAATAGTCCTCTAATGTGCTATAAAATATGAAAATTTATAGCTTACATTTTGAAAAAAAAAAAAAAAATCATTTTGAAATATACCATAATCAATTTTTATCTTCCAAAGTGTGTTTTCTACAACTAGAGGGGTTATAATAACATTGAATGTAGATAGATTAATGACTACTAGTACCATGATGCCAAATACCGGTACCCTAATCCCTAAGCGGCAGTTATACTCGTACACTACAGGGAAGAAAATACGTAGAGCTACCTTCAGAAACTCCTGCCGCGCCCGCAACCCCCCCTCGTCTCTCTCTCCCCTTTTGCTGCTTCAGCGTCATCGTCGTCGTCGTGGTTTCCGGACTCAAAGCATCCACCCAATTCGCACTCTTCTTCACCTCTCTACACAAATCCCGCCCTTCTTGCCACTTCTTCCACTTGAAATTTTGCTGGGCTCCTCACTATTTTGCATCTTCTGCATCTTTTTTGGCGATGGCGATGGAGGTCGTTACGTGATGTGCGAGTATAACTCCCGGACTTTAGAGCATTGGTGACTACCGCAGTAATTTCTTGGTGAGTACATCTATTCTTTCTCAAATGATGATTTTCAATATGAGCAGTTTGAGGACTGTGGGCATTGTTGGAGGGGTGAGCGAGAAGGTGTTGGTTGATGCTTTCTTGTGCTTCTTGTAGTTTGAAATGGAGTTCCCCGTCGTACATTATGTTGTTCGAAATAATATTGCCTTTCCTGTCATTTCAAAATTCTCAGTTGCGCGTCTTTCTGCGTCTCTCTGAGAAGCATGTTGTGACCACTGGAATACCTGCGGCCATAGACTGGGGAAGCGATGGTAGAAAGTGGTTCCGTTCTTTCTTTTAAGTGACTCTTTGGCAAGTAGTTTTGCGATGGCGGAAATGCTCTCATTTTTCCAGGGTTAGAGGGACCATATGGCATTAGGTTACGGGGTCGTCACGTCCCACTATCGTTTTGATCTTCCAACCGCAGCAGTTTGTATTCCTTTTCGTTTTGCTGAAGGAAGTTTGACTGTTTAGGAATAGGGATTCGGTGCCAAGAAGCATGCTATGGAACGGAGTCTGTACCTGTACTTGCACCAATGTAGCCATCTTCTTATCGATTTTCTCATTTTTTAAAGTGGGAAGTGTTCTTTTTCTTTTTACGTATTCGATGAGTGTCCTCAAGAATTCGGACCACAAGGATTTTTCTTGTACAATGCCTTGTAATCTTATTTTATCAATTGTGCTGCATGTGGCAGAGATCAAGCCAACTGCTGCATGTGCGTCTCTCTCCATCCGATGAAATCTATGTCATATCTGCGGGCGATGCAGATATATGATTCTTTCGCAGCAGGGCACATGGCGGCATCATCGGGTTGACATAGACGACGAGCGATCCCTGCCAAGCGTTCATGGTTCGGAGTTCATTGGAGGAAGACGATGGAGCAATAGGGACCTGACACCCTAGATATGGTAGGAGGAGGGCAAATAGGGCCAAATCCGGAGACTCGGGGGTGGATCGCCTCGCAGCAGCAAGTCACCGATCCCTTCGGCCAAGGAGGAGCATATGGTCACAAGCGGGGGCCGTTTCAACAGGGCTTTGGGGACCCGAGCAAGGTCACCACGAACGCCACACTAGACATCAACTATCGAGACCATTATCCGCCCATGGAACAGCAGCAAGCGGCTGGCGATGGCGCACTTGTCGATCAACAACGCGGCAACGTGTACAAGCAACCGGAATGGGGACAAGAGAGTGGTAGCCGGGTAGTAGAGTCCGAGTACGAAGTCGCGACTGGCCGCGACTTGAGTGTGAGTGAGAGCTCCCGAAGCGACGGGTCGGAAGACGAGGAAGACGAAGACGAAGAGGATGACGACGACGAAGACGACGAAGACATGGTGGAAAATGACGACGACGACAAGGAAGAGACGGAGGGAGTCACGGATCCACAGGTAACGCCGTGAGCTTCTCTTTCAAGAGCAACCAGAAATCACTACCTTTCCTCTTTCTTTTTCAGGTATTCAAATAAGACTATTCTTGTAATTCGTACACCAACTTACCAGCGAAATTGTTATGTGTCCATTCCACTTCACATATGCGATCTAAAACCTACATCTACGCCTGCACATCTCAAACCTCACTTGTGACATTTTGACAAACCATGTGATGTAATCACAAACATGTGTTCTGGTTTTATGCGTGTTGTATGCGTTATGTACGTTTTATGTATTATCACAAGGATTTAATGTACCGTTAGTAATATTACATTGTACAATACCATAATCTAGATATCCTTTTGCAATATCACATTCAAACCCAGTCGTAACATTCTTCAAAGACATTAGCATGAATTTTATACAAGTGATGAAAAGTCTCCATTGACCATACAGGAAGGCAGAGGTCCCATATCCCACACAGGTGAACCTTATAAACTTTCACTACAACAATCGTGAAACTTGCACCATCTAAAAGTTTGCTCATTGATTTTGTATGAAGTCACTTGCAAAAATCGGAATGTCAACAGATTAAGTGTTTTCACGCTGAGCACATAACAAAGGTCACCCGTATTGTCAATGAAGACTCTAATGTTCTGTATGGTTAATGTAGTCTCTACATTCTATGTATTGGTGTTAGGTGGTGGAAGGCGTGAGTGGTGTGCCGCTGGCGCACTCAGGCCTGGAGATTCGGCCCGAGCTCGCATTTCCTCGCAGCATCGCCGAGCGAGACCGGGTCACATTGAAAGCCACGGCGATTGGGACTGCGGGCACCAGCAGCAACTCCCCGTTTGGGATGTTTCAGTCTCCGTCGTCCACCATTCCGTTCCTGAACTCGTTCTCGTCGCCCTCGAACGCCGCCCCTCACGCGGACGGAAACCCCTCTCAGAACGGAGCTGTGATTGCGTCCGCCTCCGCCGCTGCAGCGTCGTATTCCCTCACGCGAGATGGCGACTTGTCCCGGGACAACGTCGTCACGCGAGAATCGTTGACCGTGGTGACGACGACGACGACGACGTCGTCGTTGCAAGAGCCGTCCAGTCGAATTGTGGCCTCCGGACCTCCTCTTCACGAGCAGTTGCAAACCACCGACGTCGATAATTACTACACCACCCTTTTGAATACGCAAACTCCGCCGAACAATGGGATCAACAAGGCTGCGGCGGAGGCGGCGTCGCGGCGCATGGCGGATCCTCAGTCCACTGCGGAATCTTCATTGCGGCGTATTCTTTCAGACCCTCTCACGTAAGTTCTCTTGGTGCCCCTCTCTATCTTGTTCTTTTTTTCTCATTGATCAATTCGTTGAATGGAAATCGTTCCCCTCTGTGGAAGTAGGATAAGGACGTCCAAAATTGCCACTTTGGGAGGTGAGCATAGTTTAATGATTTTAGACTGTCTAATTTTTTGTATGTTCTTGGTAGCAAATGAAAGAGGGTAAGAACGCACCGAAGATTGCGTTTTATTTAAATACTGCACGCAAAAGATACGGAGGTTCAAAGTTATACTGGTAGATGATCTTAAAATTGACCTTTGAAACGATGTTTGGATGGTCTAGATCCTCGGAATCCGTATATTCCTGTTTTCTAAGACTTTAGTGTGGCGATCTGGGTCTGTGGCCAATATCAGTGCCCCTCCTTATGAAGCTATTTGATTTGTGGTCATTCTCACTGCCTCATCTTGGAAGTCATTGCGTTGATTTTTTGTTCCTCTTCCTCAACTACTGCAGCTTTACATGGTCCTAGTTTTCAGGAGGAAGTTCGATTTGTTCTTACGCTACTTTGAAGGAGAAGAAAATGAATGCTGATGAGGCCGTGCTTTCTTTCAGGGGTGCACTCATGGATGATGCCATGATTATATCATGTGGTCATTCCGTAGGAAACGCTGGACGAAGACGAGTAATGGAAACCGTAAGCTTCAAGTTTTTACCTGCTGCACCGTGATTCTGTTGATGATGTCTGTTTTCTGACAATCTACCATGATCAGTATTGTTAATGACAGATTGACTTGTGATTTCAAATGAATTTTTCTATTTTTGCAGTTAGCTTCTCTTCAAGAAGAAATTGGCGCTGTATACACTAACTTCGATTAAACTGCTAGAATAGTTTCTTTTTTGGCGCTTGTCTAAGCATGACGTATGGGATCGTGTGGCAGAGTGTGTGCATCATATGTGGTGCTTCAGTTCGAACAGAAGCAATGACCCCAAATTACGGTATGATTTGACATCCCGTTTTCATTGTGGCAATTTAGTATTGGAGTTTTATGTCATTGACTTGTCTGTTTGGCTTGAAAAACTTGGTGTATTAAAAATGATTTTGTGTTTGTGAGAATAGCGCTACGTATGGTTGTACAAGCGTTCAAACGTGAAGAAGAGATGAATGGTAATCTAAGCCTAAGGTCTGTCAAGAGGAGAAGGGATACGGTTCAGGTATTAAATGCTGTTTCCTGCTAGAGCATTACTCTCTAGTGCTGTCGTTTTGGCTACGCTGGGAATTATCTGCGAGATTCTTTCGAGGAGAAGGCTTAGGATTTGCTTTTCGAGTTTAAGCAGAATTTTAAGAAGATTTTCATGCAGAATATTAGCTTGTACCTCTGACTTTCTGTTATACAATTTCCAAAGTCGATTCAGATTGGATAGTTGATATCTATTACTTTATGCCGTATCTACCAAAGTTGTGTAGTTAAAGACGAGTCACATTACATTTCTTAATTATGTTTGTTTTGCAGGAAAGTATTGGGTTGCCAGAACAGGCTGCGGCAGATGCTGCAAAAGTAAAGGGAGTACAGTTCCCATTTGTTGTCAGCGATCGAGTAATGATCAAGGTAATTCATCAACTCATGCCACAGAAGCTACTTCAAACTTATTATTAAGTTACCACGCGACCGGCTTACCTTTTTCTTAGCCCATAAATCCCCAGATGGCCTCGTAGGAGGCTTCGCAAGTCGCATATCTCAAATCTAGTGCTATTTGTTTACACTTTCTTCAACTTCATTGATCTGGGACCCCTTCCATTATTGTTAACGAAATGACTCCTACCATATCGTTATTTATCTACTGGAGTTGTCCAGTGAATCTGGATTGTTCATGAATCCATGGAATTTTGTTCAATAATGATGGTTTTTTATCTAAGTTGGTCAAATGCATGTTTCTATGTATATGTTATTCAAAACAATCTAATCTTAGATTCACTTTGTTATTCCAAATCAAGGAAATAAGTCCGAAATTCAATATTTGAAGTTCTAATTTGAAGCATTGGAATTTTTTTTAATCAAGTCCATTGATTAAAGCTTCAAATTGACTTCTTTTTGGTATAATCAAGAAATTTCAATACAAGATTTCGCTAAAATATGAGAAGAAAGAGGTGAAAATGACCTTGAAAACGAGAAAGAAGTTGCAGGACGTTTGAGAGTTTAACAATGTTATATATTTCTGATGTTTACAGGGAAACAAGCGGACGCCAGAACGGTTTGTTGGACGGGAAGCTGTTATTACGACCCAATGCCTAAACGGCTGGTACGTCTCAACTCTCTTCTTTCTTCTTGCCTAGTTTATTCTGCTGATCATAGTTGCTAGTTTTCGTATTCTTTTCATGCCTTTTAAATATTCCCTCATGTCTATAGGTACTTGGTACGAACTTTGGACACTGGAGAGAGCGTCCGTCTTCAATACAGATCTCTTCAAAAAGTGGGAGGTCAGACGCCTTCCAATGATTCTGAATACCGACCCAGCTAGCTAAATGTCGTGGGCTGAAAGAAGCACTCTCGGGTTAGTGATAATATCAGAATCTCCTAGACCATAATCAGTGTCGAGAAGCTTTGTTTCTTTCGTTATTTTTCAATAATAACTTCTTTAGAATGCTCTAATACATTATACCATTATTTTATTGGAGGTCCTGCTTTCCCTACGTACAAATCATACTGGTGCTCACGCACGTGTCACAGATTGATCTTTATGCACCTGCTAGCCTCATAGAGATGCTAGACTCATTCTAAATGTTTTCGGATTTAGCCAAGTAGTTCATTGAAGAGCTATCGAATGTAGGAAAAAACTGAACATTTCTTTGTCCTGCTGAGTGTTGTATGTTATTAATGGTTCGACTATATCCGATCGAAACTACTGGTTTAACCTCTTTGGAGAAGAGATGTAAGGTACTTCGAATCACACTGGATGGAATTTTCTGACCATCTGACTTTCAATTTCTACCATCGCAGTATCATGGGAAGCAAACGGACCTGCGATGGTAAAACATGCGAATATCACCTTTCGTGCTGTGTGCGTGCAGTCAAAGGACTATCAAACCTGGGTGATTTTCTCGTTCGAGTTTTGCAATTGGAATAATCCTTTCTCGATTGAGACATGGTAGTCATTTTTATCATCAATGGTGCATATTCGGAGTTTCTGGCAGCAAACCTGGATCAGCTGATATTTAATTATCAAAACTCGACTGTGTGCAAGGTCGGGTAGATGTCTCGGGATCACCACCTTCACATGGGTTCTGAGGTTGCCGATTAACATGGACAGGACATTCAGTGTAAAACTTTCGTTTTTGGCTTTTTCTCTGACGAATGGGATGATTATTCTATTGTAATTCCACTCTAGCACTTTCAGGCGCACAGTTGTGCATTAAGTTTAATCAGAAAGAGCTTTGCATAACTGGCACTAGATCTTGCAATCAAGGAAAAAGGCACAAAAGTTTAAAATGTGGCTGCACGGCTTTTAACGTAATTCAGAGTTCCATAATCCATAGTGATGCCCTGGACAAGAATGCAGTGAGATAAGTTACGGACAAGGTGGCCCACACATTAACCCCTAAGTGCCTAAGTGCCTAAGCCTTTCCAAGGGTGTTTTTCCTATGAAAAAAGAGCATAGGAGAGTAGTTATCCCCCATGAAGCAAATTTTTTTTTTTTCGAAATCTGACCGCATAGATGTTTTTAGAGCTTGCTTGTTAGTATGAATACCAATTTTGAGTATAAAATTCAATAGGAGTTGTGAGATTATAACAAAAGAAAAGTATGCATTCTATTTTTAGTGTGCTGTCCCTCCCCACTATGTTGCTGAAATTTGCATATAAAAGTTTTTTGGGATAGGAGGTGACATGAACAACTACAAATAGTGTTAGTGCACTAAAATGCACTTTCAAAAAACTTAATTTCACATGAAAAGCTATCAAACTCATTATACAGTCGACCTTGTAATTGTTGGAATGCAATTTTGTTTGATAAGTGGAAATTGCAAAAAACTCGAAATTAACACTTGCATGTTTAAATTTTCAAACGGTGAAAATCACAAAAAACACTTTACTCTTTCCATTGGGACCATTTTCAAAGCAAATGAATATGTACAATTTTTTAGATCTCAAATCAAGTGAAATTGATGAGCTTTGTTCAAAACTGAGAAATGAAGTAAAATTGGCAAGCTTTACTCTTCACTAATGGTACATATATATGTAGTTGAGGACCTCTAGAAAATCAAATATTAACCTTTTTCAGTGAAAAATGAAAGTTTTCAATAGTTAACCCTCAAAACTGCCCGTAAATTTTTTTTAAACGGTCAAACGTTTTTAACTGCCCATTGCAAAATGAGCCTGAAATTTTAGGTCGACCATATATGATCGCCCAGGCAGTTAGGGGTTAACATGATTGGAGACTGCCAGAAAGAACATTCTCGGCTTAAGAAGTGGCATTCTGAAAAACTGAAAACTGAAAACTGATTGGCCTATCCAATGATTTGTGATAATGAAGTCATTAGTTCAGGTATCGTAACCATGCCTTCAATTGCGCACATTTGAGTCTTCAGGCAAGTTTGAACTGGTCTCTTCAACTACTATGCAACTATTTCTTAATGTGTGAAAAATCCTTAAAAAAGGAACTTAAAACATTAGGCCTCAAGCTTCTGTGACTTTAGGGCCGGTTTATACTTGGGGCCGGATTGAAGGCCGGCCGGAACTCTCCAAGTTTGAACCAATAGGATGTCTCAATTTCTCCAAATCCGGCCCAAGGGCTTTATACTAGGGCCGGATTGAAACCACCACTCATCCTACGTGTCGCCTTAGGTGGCATAGTTTTGGCACCAAACCATCCGGCCCCAGAGTAGCAATCGGGACGAGGTTTTGGGTGGCCCGATTTCCCATCTAGGGCCGGATTGGGGCCGGATTGGGCTCCTCCGTTAGATTGTACAAATCTCCACCATTGATGAAAAGAATTTTATTTTTTATTTTATTTACAAACTCTTTGATTTTACAAATAAACTAGATAAGAAGTGAAACAAGAGAGTTTTTGGTCCGCTTGTTCTGTCACATTGAAGATTTACGTTCTGTCACTGATTTTACTGCAAATCAGTAATCAATAATTATTTTTCATTTATGGGATTACAGATTTGCAACGAAGGCAGTGATTAGCCATATGTAAATAGAGCCCCTAGAGATAATTATAATGAAAATTTCTAAAATTTTAATTTAATTTTTAAATTAAATAATAATAATATTAAAAAAGAATTTCAACATAAAAAAAACTTCAAGAAAAAACATTAGAATTTTTGTTTTTGTTTTTATTTTCCACTAAAATATTCTATAATTAAAATCCACATGCTTTACACCTTGAGTCTAGACCCATTTCTTTCCCCAAAAAATAATTAAAAAATAATTAGGGCTATTTGCATAAGTGTCAATATAGAATTGAGACTGAACTTGAAAGTAAGGAATAATACTAATGATACTAAGATAAATTTGCATATGATAGGCAAACCACCTATGACATGCACCTAGGAAATGACCCATTAGAGTCTTACATCAACCCATGACAGAAAAAATTCAATAGATGAAATTAGGACTTCATTAGGTTGATTAGTGGCCAAAACCAATGCCTTGGGTGATGGTGATGGAGCTATTAGTGATTAATTTAGAAACTTCTATCTTTTTAGTACCAATTCATCAAAGTAATTGAATTTTTTATTCCTAAGCCATCAAGCATACACTAACTTTTTGTTGGTTTTGGAGTAGTGTATAGACTCTTTTAAGCCAATTGGACAATATACTTAAAAAATTTATAAAAAATTCATACTTTGTAAATAAAAAATTCAACTACTCTCTTTATTTCCCACTATTATGTTTGTATGGAAAAAAATCTGAATTTTTTTGCCAATTGTAATAAGGCAAAACACTCATTATGTCTTATGTAGGCATGTTTATTTTAAAACATTCTGCATTTGTATAGTCACCATGTTGCAAAAGTAGGAAAATAGGCAATGTGACTTAATGTACATTGACTACATAAATAATCAAAAAAATGTATTATAATAAATGAAGTCTGCTTTCATTTAAATATGATTTTAAAAAAATTAAAAATTAAATAAAAAAATAGGAGAGGAAAGGAAAAGTTCCAAGCTTCTGTTTTTGTTTTTAATTCTTTCTTTCGGAATACAAAAACAAAAAGAGAAAGGAAAAGATTCAAATAAAATAATTTTTTTTTCCCAATAGAAGATAGGAAAGAAAACAAAAACGTTTTAAAATATTAAAAAATCTCTCTTCTATTTTTGAAATAGATAAAGTAGGAATTAAAAAAAAGGGTTTTAAAAAATCTTAAAACTATCTTTTCTATGTTGAAATTGAACAAATAAGAACAAAAAAAACTAAAAACTAAAAAAATCTCTCTTTTATTCTTTTGAAATAGAAAAAACAAGAAGAGAAAAGAAATATTCATGTTTTATGTTTTTTTATTTGAACATTAAGAAAATCCAAGAGCACATTAATCAACAATCCGGCCCTAGAATCCGGCCACACCACTTTACATTATCTAAGGCTAAGTGATGAATTGGCCATCCGGCCCTAGAATCTGGCCTCACCACTTTATATTATCTAGGGCCAGAGTGGTGAATTGGGGCCGGATTGAAGGCCGGATTAATGGAAAATCGGGCCGGCAATCCATCCGACCCCAGAGCGTGTATAAACCGGCCCTTAGAAGCATTGGCTACAAAGTTCTGGCTTCCCTTTATTTTAAGAGCATATGGTCTATTACTCGAGTTAACCCTAAAACACCAGAGCTCAAACGGTAACATATGGACAATTTTCCAGACGAAGCATATTGTAGAATTGAGCACTGTAGAGCAAAATAATGTTTTTTATTTCTAGAAAATGAAAAGTAATGAGGCATGCCTTACAATCAAAGATGCAAAACAACGTTGGCTGTTATCTTTGATCATATCAATATCTTGTATGAGGATTCCCCTTTGAAGGGGAAAAAGGAATGTCATTTTTGTATCCTTCACGATGATCCTCAATGGTCATAGAATGACCATACAAGTAGTAAGAATAAGAATAATAATAATAGATTTGTAAAGAATACATCAAAACTAGCATCCTAATGTTATATTTGATGTCCAAAAAATTTGACGTCCAAATTTTAAACGTCAAAAAAAACACGGGTTTCTTATAGTGTTATGTGGATCATCATGATTTATGTCCACTTGAAGTAGAGATTTTGTAACATGTAGATGATTTGAATTGCCTACTTAATACGTGACATGATATATTCATCAACTTGAGGTCATTGATAAATTGCATGCTAATATTGAAAAGAAGTCAATTATCACACTAAAGTGATATTAACCCCATGCAAGAACAATGTCAAATCCACCAATATAGAATATAACGTTTGTACAATTGAAAATAAAATTCTAAAATTAAACTCCAATGTAAAAGTAGGCTTTCAAGTGGATGGACAATACACATTCTTAAGGCTTAATGTAGAATCTATACACATTGGGAATACACTACGTCTATTGAAAAAACAATTTTGCATCTATTAGCTTTTTGAAGCATTTGTACTTTGGAAGTATAGTCTCACTATAGATATTGGATGGCTTAATATAACGTAATTGTATCTTAACCTTGAACCACCCCTATTTAATATTGTGTTAATCTTTTGTTCAACTTTGTAAGTCTCTTTATTGGCTTTGACCTTTGGGAAGAGATTGTAGTGTCAACTCCAATTTTTGAATCCTATCTACAACCACATTCAACAACAACAACACTCATACAAAATCCTACCTACAACCGCATTCAAAAATTGCATTCACACTGCACAACATGGTTAGGATTTGCTTGCAATGGGGATGTGGGGTCCCATTGCTCAATAAACTGATATTGTTGTTTACCTATTGATACAATTGTTCACCTAAGACACACCCTCATGAATACACTGCTCTTGTTCTCAATGGATTTAGGAGGGCCAATGTTGTTGTCCACCTTTTTTTGCAAGGCATGCCTAATTACATTTTAGTATCTCCTGAACTTGAGTTGACTCATCTTGGAAACACTTCTTAAGCCTAAGTGCTCAAATGACAATTTTTTGGTTGTTGCCTAATTGCAGGCAACATTTTTTAGCATAATTTTTTTTCTCAAAAAGAACTAAAGAAAAAAGAAGAAGATTAGATTGTCTTTCAATATTTATACTCAAAACTAAGATCACTATCATCATAAAGAAAATTATAAAAAAAATCATTTCACTACTGCTAACTTTGACACCCTTCCAAGGGTTGAGAAATTGTCTATTTACCATGAAATTATTATCACACAATCCTTTCTATGTTGATAACATGTATGCCAAATTTCAAGGACAAAAAAGTCTTACAAAAAAAAATATTCAAAATCTACCAACATGGGTAGCTTTGAGAAACCATTTCTTTACAACCAACTTTGACACCCTCCCAAGGATTGAGATTTTTTTTATTTACCATGAATTTTTGAAAAGTGATATTCTCTATGATAATAACATGTGTGACAAATTCGAAGGTCAAAAGATCTATACGAAAAAAGATATACACAATCTACCAACATGTGGAGTTGTGGGAAACAATGGGGGAAGCCATTTCACTACTACCCATGTTGGTAGATTTTGAATAACTTTTTTTGGGTGAATCTTTTGGCCTTGAAATCTGGTACACATGTTATTAACATGAAAATGATGCTGTGGTAAAAATATCATGGTATAATACCAATTTTTCAGCTCTCAGGAGGCTGTCAAAGTTGGCAGCATTGAAATTTCCTTCACTGCGATTTCAAAAACGCCATTTTGATTGGGACCCCCACTGTACAGTACAGTACAATTCTGAATTGCTGACGGGAATGCTGAAAGGTCGAGAAATGAGTGCAACCTGAGATTCTAATTGAAAACCGGTTATGTACATTAGCATCGAGACTACTTGAGACTACAGGCTAAGATGAGAGAATCAATTGATTCTTGCAAGGTACGATGAAATTAAGAGCACCTCATAGTAATTAACAACGCGCGCAATGTTCACAACCAGGATTGCGCGGGCGCGGATTCAAACTTCATGCACTCAATTGATGACAGTACCCGCACAGGTGAAGCTGGAAGATTTGGGCTTCAGATTCAGGCTACGACAAATGCTGTCGCACTGATGGGTTTCAAAGAAGCTGTCCATTCCCGCAATGCTCCAGTTGGTCCTGGTCCTGGTGTAGCGGTACACATGCTTGCAGTGAACCGCGGGATCACACAACGTACATGAACACATTCTTCCCATCGGAGCCCTCCACTTGCACGCCTTGCAAGTCGGTCACCATGAGCAAACCACTGGAGCGTTGGTATGTCCGGTGAGAGAAGGCGTGCAGAGTGGCCGCGTAATCCTTGGTGTTCACGTAATTCACGGGGTTGCTGTACCGAATCCATCTCCCTTCCAACGTACCACTTCTCCATGTTGTAGTACGTTGAATCTCCCACCTGGAGTACCGAAACCGCCGTGAACTGCACGGTTTTGTATTGAAGGAGTCCAGATAATCTGTGTCAAAACGACAAGATAGAGCAATCATTCAAAAGGCAGTGGACGTACTAGTTGCGATGGGATTCCATACATGTTAACCAATTTTGAATCCAATATACCAAAGATTGTGAAAGTGAAAGATTCCTTACATCTTTGTTTTTCACTTGCAATGTTGCTTCATGGCACTAGAAGGGTTATTCATAATGTCTATGCATGAGAGTTTTGCCATTGTGGCATGTTTTGATTGGTTTAGTAGAAGCAGATTAAGAGTGTTGATGCTCACTGCTTGCCTTGTGCAAATTTTCAACAGGGTGGATATGAAGTGAAAGGTTCATTGGTTTGGCAGTGAGAAATCTAAGAGAAATCTCTATTACTACCAACCAATATTAATTTAGTGAGTGCAAATCCACCTAAAAAATCTAAATTGCACAAGACTTTTGCCAATGTGGCATGTTTTGATTGGTCAAACAATCAAAAAAGTCAAATGGCTCAACTCTCCTACATTGACATTACGTCCAGTAATTGTAAAGTAGGCCAAGCCATCAAGAATAATCATCAGTGAATACCAACCTTGACACCCACTGCTCGGTAGGTCCTAACCGGTCATTATTCTTGATAACTTGGCCTGGGCCTGCTTGACAATTACCTAGTCCATAATTTACACCAGTCAAGAAAGGAAATTTTATCTCTCAAGTTCATGGTTGAAGTGCTCGGCCATGAAAGCGGCGACTGTCTGCACCTCCATTTGCTCACGATACGCCTCAATTTTGTGCACCTTCCTGACATCCTCTCCAACAAGCTCCTTGAATCTTTTCACGACCATTTTTCTGCAAAGCTCAACTATGAGCACATTCGAAGTAACCTTCAAGCATGCCACAAGGTACCCAAGTTTAATCAGAGCCAGATCATGCATGTTTTCAAAACTAGTTACGGTATGAAAGCTCTTTGCAAGCAGTCAATGTCATTACCAAGACTGAGATCGTCTCGGGAATCAATGAGTAAATCCCTACTCTCAATGAACTCAAATAGTACAGAAAACCAGGGCACGTGTTCAGAAGTTATTACTTAAGATAGATTGGAATGCTTAATGTCTTGTGCAATGTTCACTACTATGCTATGCTTCTCGGCTCTGCTTGCTAGGAGATGTAAGCACCTTGGTGGAGTGCATGCAGCCTCGTGAACTTGTGCGTAATATGGCCACCTCACGTTCCCTTCATCCGAGAAAGGTCTTAGCGCAATCTGTACGGTTACAACAGGCTTTCGCTCCAACATCAAGTATTCGTTTTTATCCACAATCTTGAACAAATTATGGGCAATTTCGTTAAAATGGCATATAAAATCCGCCACTTTCAGAACAATTGGTCTGAACATCTAGGACAGGTATACATGTGAAACCGCCAAAGTTCTGGAATGCCGCCATTTTAATGAAATTCGCCATAAATCTTCCGAAGTAGCCGGGAGCCTGCAGAACTCAGGGAAACCAAACTAGAAATTTAGCTTCGAATGCCATATATACAGTACACTGATAAATGAATTGAGAGGGCCGATCAAGTGTGTTCTTACTTGTAACTGAATTGCACTCCTTTTTGCCGCTTGATATTGTTCCACTGTGGTGTTTCATTCTTCCATGCCACCGGCAAATACCTGGGCACAGATGGAACTGCGGGATTTCCATGAAATTCACACCAGATAATGCAAGGGAGGAAATTGAAGCAGGGGTGAATGCAGACTAATAAAATCCCCTATGCGATAACAGGGGAATCTATACAAATCCCTTGAATTGAAAATGTAGGAATGGATACAAATTGTCGATCTATATTCTCACCTTCCCCAGAATATTGCAAATTCATAGTATGATCGCGAGTGAAAAGGCTGAATTCAACACACTGGGGATTCATGTGCAAATAACTTCCTTGCAATTCGTTTATCAAATCTCTATAAAATCACAAACGTTTGTTCCATATGTAGCATGAATATTCCAACATATTCATCAAAGGAAAAGTTCTAGCCCCTAATGTTCATTATGGCATGCAATCGAAATCTAGCTAGACGATAAAATTGAAGTTTTCTTTACCTTCACCAAGTACTCGAGTAGAGACCGCGATACTCTTGCAAGAAGCACTCACCACGACCTCCAGTAGGTTGCTCATGTTGTCAAGCTTCTCCTCTTGGATCCATCCCCCTTGAGGAGCGCGCTCTTAGAACACCTTCAACATCTTCTTCGTGGAGTCCTTGATATGACAAAAGAGGTAGTTCAGGATCTGGCAGTCATGGCGAAGAGCTGCCAGCAATTTGGTGATGTCCCGACCCATGGAGTTCCCGTTCGGGTAATGGTCTACCACGGATCCGTCGTGAAATTCCTTGCCATGACAAGGCGCATCAGCGATGTGAATGAGGACTCGAGTTTTGGAGCTCCAGCTCAGAGTTGTGACGCGCTCCAGCCCGGAGAACACATCCACCACGTCGTCGTAATTCCGTATAGATTTTACTTTGGCTATTGCGGAGACGAATACGCTCCCATAACCTTCGAAACTGTCGGTGAAGTCGCACTTCTCGACTTCGTCTTGATGGTGCTCGGCGTAGTCTTGGTATGCCAGAAACGCAACGCGCAACTTCAGGTTGGGAAACGCCTTCTTGACATCAGTTGCAATCTTTGGAACCAGATTCTGCACCGCAAATATCGATCTCTGCACAGCCAATTACGTTGTCTAGCACCATAAATGAGAAGCTTCACTGATTGAAACGTACCCAAATATATTGTTTGAAAGGGGTTTGATGTCGTGCAAACTCGCTATTTGCATGCTCACGTTCGATGAATTGGAGGCGTAATAGTTGATGAAATGGTGGTGTATCAGTAGATTACCTTCATAAAGCCTGTCGCGTCCACGAGAAAAGCCAGGTCAAGCTCCTGCGCTTGCCGAAGCATTTTCCTGAGCTCAAGGTTTCGAATCCTCTCGTCTCTTCTCTTGTCCAGGAGAAGCTGCTGCTCATGGCCGATGCAACGAACCGACCCCTCGCTCCATATTATCGGCATAAGATCCTCCCTGGAAAATTTGTACTCTTTCATTGTAAGATTCTCCAACCTCGCAAGCTGGTTCTCAAGTTCATTATTGCGCCTCTGAAGTGCTACCGAAGCAGAGCTGATTCCCATTGGTCGACTTGGCCCTGACCTTGCGTTACTTTCTGCCACGACCTTTTCCAACTTTGCCAGTCTCTGCTTAAGCTCCTCGTTTCTCTTCAGGACAGCGAGAGAAGCATAGCTCAAGCCAGTCGATTTCACCATCTTCGTCGTTTTCGGAGACTCTACAATTTGGCAGCAACGCTCGATTGCATGTTCTGGCTCCGGCTCCTCTTCAATCCGGTACTGAAGCGCTTGCAAGCAAGAATTCAGCATCCCTGATCTCCCTGTATGAGACATGACCCCTAGCAGCCTAGCTAATTACGCAATAGCAATCAAAGAAACCAACTGGAACTTTCCTTACGGTCGATGAACTACTATAAAATGCATGCAATATATCAGCAGTAATCTAGCATGTGCGCATACATCGATCAGCTAGATTGCACTGAACTGACTGAACTTTCACTCTATTAGATGCCTGCAACAATCCTTACACTTAATTTGCTTGCTGATGCTAACTACTAGCTAGCTATCTTGTGACAGTTCGAATTCCAGCAAGCGTAACTAGCTAGCTAAGTATGCAAACCATGCCAGGATATGTCTGTGAATCAGGAGAGATCGATGGAGTGCGCGTGGGGAATGGGATGGAATATATGCAGACAGGGAATCGATCTGCTAAACAAAGGCGAATCTATACCTGTAGAGCTAGTGCAGCTTGAATCAAGCTTACAGATTGAAGCACTCGAGGAAAATTGAACTGGGAAGGACGACAGTACTGCGACCAGCGCAGGTGAAGAAGATGAAACTAGTTGGCGGATCGGAGGACTCGAGGGTATAGTTATATATCCGAAGCCCATACAGTACTGTACATTAGTGTAGCGTCTCTCACTAATTACATCCATTAAAACTCTATTAAGCCACCTACGCTTGGGATTACGGCGGCTCTGGGTATATGAGCAACAGCCGGCAATGGCTCACTATACTTTCGACTAACAGAATCAATTTTATCTTATTTTTTTCATCCACTCAGGTAACTATATTGAATGGCATGCATGTTCACGTCCTCATACGTAGCTCAACTCATGGCAGGAGGTTAATTTTTATTATAAATTACACCACTAGATCAGGTCTCGGCGCTAAAAGGTTGATGACATTGGGCTTAATTAAAAGCTGTGGCGGTGTCTTTAGGGTTCAGTATGGAACCGAGGAAAACTTGTGCGGAAGAGAATGTGACAAAGTTGTAAAGGATCAGAAATCATGGCACACTTTGTGTTTAATATAATAGATATGACAAGGGATCACTCCCAAGGTTTTTAAGAAATTTCTTGAAGAATCTTCAATGAACATTAATTGGAAGAAACTGTGTATACTTCAACACATATACTCACCCATGCCACGTATTCCTAGTGGATAGCTAAGCAAATAGGAACTAAGCTACATTGAATAGGGATATTAAGGGACCAAAAAATTAAAGGGGCTTATTGTAGAAAATTGTAGATGTTTGAAACTTGATGTACAACCTCCGAATACTTCAATAACTATTGATGTACAACAAAGATAGATATTTATATAGTGTTTAATCCATTAAGGACCGGTCGACCATTCTGTAGTCAATTTGGATCCTTTTTGGTTTGTAGAGAGAGCATGTCAATGAATTTGATGACATGGCAAAGGGGACGGGAATTGGGAAGTGAAGAGTTTAGGACAATAACTAGGCCAATCTAAAGTGGCATGTGGCCAGAGGGTTGAAAAAACCAAGACAATAGGGGCTGAAATTACACCACGATTTGCTAAAAGATCCTGCTTTACAATGCACCTTCACCAAAAATTTCAATGCTAAATTCTATATCATGCGCAACACTTCCATCCGTACGGTTAGATCTCCGATAGGCACTTGCATTCAAAAGTTTTAAAATTGCTCCCAACTGGCCATACAAAGGATTGCCCACCCCCCAAATCAACCACGGTCCTTAATATGTTAATATCGATTACCTAGTATGGGTCCCCTTAAAATTCCTATTCATTGTAGGTAGCAGAATAACCACACCTAAAATCGCACAAATAAGCAATTCAACATCGTGGCTATTATTATTTTGAGAATTTTTTTGTGTGGTCTTGTTGATAATCAAAAATTCAAAAGAAGATTCTAGATTCTCTTAGATTATATTTTTTGACACCTTATGAATAAACTATGAATTTTCAAAGAGCTGAAAATAAGTGTTTCTAAAATTGACCATAGACTCTTATAAATAGTTAAAATACATATTAGCCAAGAATCTAGAATATTCACTTTTAAGGCCATATTCGTTATATTGAGACTTTTTGCAGATTTTGAGACAAAATGCTAGTTATTGGAAAATTCATTTAAAAAAATAGCAATTGAAATCATAAATAAATAATGCTAAAATAGTGATTCTATATTAAAATCCTAAAATTTGGTGTTGTTATCTATTTATAAAAAAATATTAGTAAAGAGATAAAGTGGTTTATCCTCGAATCGAGGATAAAAACGAGACTGCGAAAAGTCTCAATATAATGAATATGACCTTTTTTAGAAAGCAATTGAAATTAGGTATAGTTATTTTATCTTTTGAAACAAATTATATATTAACTAAAGCATACTATTTGCACTACTAAGTACTAATTTTATGGGCAATTTCGTTAAAATGGCAATATTATTTTAAAATAGCATGAAAATAGTCCAGAACATCCATTCTAAATCTATACTAGTCCTAGATGGTTTAGAACACCCATTCTAAAAATTATACCTATCATAGGTGGTGAAAACAGCATAGTGTCAAAGTGGCACTTGGAATACCGCCATTTTAATGAAGTTGCCAATCTTTTTGTTCTTCAATAATTAATTTTGATATTAAAATGACCTTTCTTTTACTATACTAAATTATTAGGCTTTCTAAATTTAGCTTATATTCCACTTAAAAGCTTCAATCAAATACATCTAGAGTGAATCATAATTACATTTTTTGTTGTTTGAACATGCAAGACAGCTATAATCGCCATTCAATATTTTTTTTTAAAACATGGAATTTAATGCTTTACACTAGTATAAATCTACCATTTAAACAAATTACACCTAGTATCAATAATGCTGAAATTATCATAGTTTTAAAATCCTAAAAAATAATAAAATCCTAAAAAATAATAAGTTTCAATGGAGCTTTTTGAAGACTTAAGCAGGTCCATATGAAGTCATTTTTGAAAAGATAAAAGTAAGTTTTCACCTAAAATGTATGCTTGTATTAGCTCTATAAAAATATAACTTGTTTTTTGGATAATTAGATGTTTGAATCAAAAGTTATGGAGCTCGAAAGTTTGGAAGCTACTTTAGAAAACATGCTAACAAAGTGGGCAAGTGGTTAGGCAAGCTGTGAATATTTTCCATTAAATTTGAATGCTTAAATTTGTCAATCTATGAAGTTGAATAGACTAGATTTTTTTCACACATTCTTATAGTAGTATAGCTGTATAATTTATTTCAATATTTCAATTTTTACTCAATGCACTAAACAATAAAAATGACAGTTTTAGAACAATTTAGACCATTAGCTCAAAATCTAATGTATATTGCCTATATCCATCAGATTTTATAATTTGAATCTCTAATTTTTTGGTACATAATTTTGGAGAAGAAAGTATTTGTGTTAATCATTTTGATTTTGATTATTCCAAAAAATGAGTTATTTAAAAAATGTTAAAATCTTATTCATGAAGTTTAAATAATTACAAATTGCAACAATAATAATACTTCAAATCTCTTAGTCAAATTCAACACATAAAATATCTTGAGAAGCCTTTCTATTGTAATTCTAATGGTAAAAAATAATCTTCATAAATACAAAAATTGAGAATACAAAAAGCCTCCACAATTTGCTACAAATGGAAATTTCAAAGAAAACTTCTTAAGAAAATGTGACAAGAAAAGGTTTGTAGGGATTAAAGTAAAAATAATCTCAATAAATTTGTTACTTGATTTATAATATGAAATTAATAACTCAAAAAAACAAAAGTTTACTTAAATAGAATTTTTTAAATATAAAAAATATAAAAAGTATAATTTAAAAAAAAATCTTCATACTAATGCTACAATTCAAATTGTTACTATAATTATATTTAGTGGCCAGACAATTCAAACATTTTTTTGTGAATACTTAATTAATTTAAAAAATATTCTAGCAAATATTTAGAAATATAAATATTCGTCAAATTTTATTTTTTTTCATATATACAATAATATTTTTGGAAAAAAATTCCAAAAAATTTGGCACATATTTTTAGAAGTATTTTTTGTCAACCTTGGCCATCATATAGGCTTGCATATAGGGATGCATGTATCCTATTTTAGGCCTTACTTTAAACTCTACTTCTTCATAACTTCAACTTCTAATTCCTTAAAGACTAGTTGTTAAAATTTGGACAATGAATGAACACATAGAATTTTTATTATTTTTGTTTATTGGTTGTTCATCTATTGTTTAGATTGCTCAAAGTGATAGCATTGCTTATTTCTATTTTTTATTGCACATGAATATTAAGAATATGTTTATTATTTATATAAAAAATGCAAGAACTACAAGATGCCTTGAAGTCATTTGACACATCTATATTTTTTTTAACTGAGTAAGTATGTTCTACATAATTGCAGGAAAAAGAAAAGCCTTCACCACATGGAACTAATGGAAGGAATGGTACATTATTGTTACCCATCAAATATAAATGAGCAAGCCACGGCTATGTATGGTTTGCAATGACGGTGTCATACGGACATTCATTCAATGATGAAAATGCAATGAGAAGTTTGTGTGTATCCATGAGGAATGTTTCTAAGAATAATACAACAATCTATATATTTAAAGATTATAGACAAAGAATCCATTTTTGTAGTTTGTAAAAGGGCTTGGTGAAAGTGAAATATTGGCATGTACAATATAGTGTTAAGACAGTCAAGTAAGTAAATTTCAAAATTGTTGTGATGTAATTAAATGATAGTAATAGTTTTCAAATGATTTTTTCAATCAAATATATTGTAGATAGGCCAATGATTGTCACCTCAAAAGAACCAATAATGACCTAATCATTCAATCAATGCTATGTATCAATCAATCAATGACTATGCAAGTTTGAGTTCAAGAGTATTTTTCATGAGTTAGGTATGAAAAAAATTTAAGTAATTTTTTTGGAATATTATTGGAGACTTAGATGACACTATTGCTCATTTGAAAAAATAGAATTTTTTTTGAAAAGTTGTGATCTTTTATCAAATAGGTGAACAACTATGTGTGACATTATCAAATCATTCTATCAACAAATATGACAAATGTAGGCCTTTTCTTGATTGTTGGAATTTTATGCTTCTTTTTTTTGCTTCTTTTTCTCTTGAGTTGTGCATCTTTTTTACTTTTGAATTTTTTGTCCATCATTTCTTTATTGCTCATTAAACTTTTCTTTTACTTCTTTTTATTGCTTTTTGTCTTTTAAAAGCAAATTTTTCTAAAGTGGGACACTTTCCATGTGGATTCAACTTTTTGGCTCTCTTTTCAAAGTTTGAAATAAGTTAGGAACTTTTAGTATGTTGAATAGGTCTTGTACTCTTGTTCTTAGATTAAGAAGGTGAAAAATTAGTAAAGATTGTAAAAATCAAGACAATTACAAAAAAATGATTACAAAAAAAAAAATTAAAATTAAAATCACCTAGTCTTAATATGACATCTGGATGTTGGGACTTGAAGCATTTCCACTAGATTTGGTCATTAAGGTCATCATTTATTCCTAAAGTCCAAAAGTCCCTATGGAGGACTCTTTGAATTTTGGGTTGGCTTGTGTGATCTCAATTTTTGACATGATTTTTAGAAACATTTTTTGAAAATAGAAAATTAGATTAGCCTTATGGGATATAACTTTTATTTCAATTGGTGCCCGAAAGCAAGAGTTATGCCACCTAAATCCAAAGAGCAGCTCGAGGAGTAGTCCAAAAAAACTCACAAAAAATATAGTTTTTTTTCTCAAAGATTATATTTTTGTCTACATCAAAAGCTTTTAATCATTTTATTTGGACTAGTGATGAGAAAATTATGGAGAATCTTGTTTTTTGGGCAATCTATTCATCTTTTTGAAAAAATAACTTTTAGAGTTCATTTTTTTATGCAATTTTTATAATTTTCTAAAACCAATTGTTAGAAAAGGTTAATTTTGCTTGATAGAAAAATCTCATTATTGGGATTATTGTGTTTCAAATCCATCTTAGAGCTATTAATGGTTTAGTTTTTTTTTCAATCTCAAATCTACTTCTACTTAACAATTTTTTAATGAGTGGAAATTAAGTGCTTTAGTGTTGAATGTTTTTTTAGATTATCAAATAAATTTTTCAACACAAAAAATCAGAAAATCGAGATCAATAGTGCAAAACATCTAGCCGAGTAAGGTGTAAAAGAAACTATTTTCTTCATTTTAAATGCAAATATCTTACAATCTACAAGGTCAAAGTTTTTGAAATTTCTTCCACGCATACTTATACTATTCTAGTACATGTTTTATAGTTAGATATGTAAAAATAATGATTTTTAGAATTATTTGCTCTTTGCAATAGAAATAGCAGTTTTGAGTGGTCTTTGATGGAAAAAGGCTATGGGACTTTAGGGGTTAAAAAGATGTTGTGGGAACCATTGCACAATGTCTCATACTATGTTTTTAAGGATTGATAGGGTTACCATAAATGCCATTTTTGCATTTTCAAACACAAGGTTTTAAGTACTATTTTTCTACCTATATCAAATAGGGATCATGTTTATGTCATTTGCTCTTTGCTTTCCTTGATATCCAATCCTGATAGATGAAGAAAGAATAGAGAAAAATTTAGAGGCATTTCTAATCAATCTTTGTTGAGATTGGATACATTAGGTGGTTATTTGCATCAATTCCTTAGTCCACATGCCTTTAATAGGGCCTTTTGGTACACCAAGTTTTTCTTTGGACTAAGTTTTGGTACTTAAGGTCTTTAGTATAATAGTATTGACTAAACTAAAGTCTTCAAATTGTAAGATGTAACTTGAGACTTCTGAGCTTGAATTTGTTAATGCTTATGAGTATTTTTAGCCATGATTGCAACCATCTAGGCTATCACTTCATCTTCCCCCTTGAAGAGATTATTGCTACAAAGAGCAGCATGTGAAATACTTCGCCAACATGTTATGGCATTTGAACCTAGGATTGTGTGAAAATACAAGTGAAGAAAATTACATTCATTTAGCATAGTTGTATTTTTGCTCTTTGGCATTGATTAGTAATGTGAAAGTTATTGAGCTTCTTGTTTTGTAGGCAATTACAAAAACTTTTGGAACAAATAACATATTGAATTTATTTTTGAATTTAATTTTCACAATTTTCAAAAAAGAAGTTCCTGGAGATTAGTTATGCTTGCTAGAACAATCTCACCATTAGATTTAGTATGTTTCAATTCCATCATAGTTAGAGCTATTTACGATTTAGTTTATCCTTCAATCTCATATCAACTAACCAACTTCTACATATTTTTTTTATATTTTTATAATTATTTGTATTTCAATCATTTCAACTCAAATCTTAAACATTTTTTTTATTTAAATCAAAATTTTTAGCGAAATAATTTTTAAGGCAAATAATGTAGTCGGTCACAGAGTTAAGTATGCTGAACAAAAGAACAAGAAAAATAGTCAAGGGACAAAATTATCTCTTATATTACTCATTATCCCTAATATGCTTCCTGCACTACAATGCTTAAAAGGCCAAGCAATTAGTGCATCCTACGTTTCTAACGGAACACTAATTAAGGTAGTGTGCTCTAAAAGCTCCCATCTTCTCGAAACCGCCCCTATTTTTAGGTGAAGAATGGAGATGGGATGATCCTTAAATGGACCAGTTTAGCAATTGAATGCATTGAGGAAAATTTGTTTTTCTATTGCAAGAGCCAATCATTGTCTTTGATTTCTGCACATCTCTTTACAAGTTGCAAGTGGATAGATTTTGGAAGACCTATGGTCACAAATAGGTGCCTATGGTCTGAATCTTTGAAAATTCATAAGTAATTCAAAAATGCTTGAAAAAACACAAAAACACTTGTGTTAGGTACCACATCTATTTTTCTTTCTCTGAAAAATGATCTAAAAGTATTTTCGTCCATGAAAGCTTGTGAAAAAGGCGGACCAGCCCTTAAATGGTTGCTTTAAGAGCATACTACCTTAGCCATAAATTCTTGAGACTACGGGGCTGCTCATACGAGAGATCAAAGGCTTTCAAGGTACGATAGGGACAAGCCTTCAATACGGTTCTTCTCAACAACACCTGCAGTGTTCATAACCAGAATTGCAGAACAATTATAAGGTAAACCTGCCCTTCACCACCCTGATTTGCAATCTTAATATCTTGGGGCCAATTCTAAGAAGGGCACATATTTTTCAGATGTGTGCGCTTGTTTCACAAATCAAACCTAAGTGGAATTATAATTTTCTGATCAAAACTGTAATTTCTGTGAATTTTTGAAGTAATCAACCTGAAATTAGAAAACCGTGCATAGAATGGAGACATAAACGCCCTATTAACAACCCATAACCGTCCTTCTATATATCTATTAGCACTTAAGTATCCACCAATCAAGGGCTGACACGTTATTCCATGTTGACATTAAAGCCAAAATCTTGTTAGATTTTGTCAGAATCTTAAATGGTTTAGGATGCTTTCTGGACAAATTTGGATGGAGCAGTGAACGCAATTGGGGCCAAACGTAGGCCACGGAATTGGGAAGCTGACGGTGAAGGGTAGGTTTACCTTAATTGCAATCGATCCCTCGCAGGTGAAGCTGGAAGATTGAGCTTCAGATCACAGTCCGGGGAGATTTTTAGTTTAACCGGCTAAAATCCTACATTTTTTTATTTTTATTTCTTGACACAAATGAAATGGAATTTCATTGCAAAAATAGAGTACAAGGCACCAGCCACAAGTGGCCTGGTGAGGAGAGACGGACACAAACGCAAAGATAGACTTGGACAAAGGATGCAACGCCGGACAAACAGGCAAGCACGGGGGGCCGACCGGGCATGGCAAAAATCCTACATTTTCTCAGACCAAACGGTTGTTTGAAGCATTCTCTTGGCTAGGCCTTTATAAAATGGAGAATATTCTTTGATTTTCCTCTTAAATGATCGGGTTTTTTCCGAAGATTTTGAAATCCATCCGGAAATTCTCAAAATCAACCGGCTAGCTCGTAACTAAAAATTCCAACTATCCCCCCCTAGAGTTTGAAAGAGAGCCGCACCTGCTTGGATGAGCCTTAGGTTGAATTTTGCTGTGGTTCCCTACGGATTTGCTTCCGTTTTGTTACAGATTCTTGTTCTTAATACTGCTGTGGTTAGATTGATAGGCGAGTGTGTCAGATTCGTGATCGGAACGAGCTGTGGATAGTCTTGGACGGATTTTAGGGTTTCCGCCGCCGTCTACGGAAGAAGGTTGGAGGTTGGCCCGGAGTCTGTAGGGTCTGTTTTTGCTTGTTTCTTTCATGAATCAGAGGCGCTTTCCTTTGCGAGTAGATTGACAGCGCTTACGGCCGGATCGGCGCAGATTGGAGAGAATAGGGTCCCCGAAGGTGTTAGGGTTTCGGCTGCAGAAGTGCGGCAGTGTCCGAGATCCTATCTTAGCCGGTAGGGGTCATTTTTTTCTTTCGGGTTTGCTTCTGAATGTAGTGCCTATTGCTGTGAGTTCATTGGCGAGAGATTTCATCACTAGATCGGAGTGTTTTTGAGTCACTCTTCCCCGAGGGCTTTTTGGGTTTCGCCGCTTCGGCGGATTTTCGGAACTTGAGTGAAGCCGGTAGGGTCAGTGGGATTCAAGTATAGATTTAGGATTAATCAAGGAGCAGTGCGGGGCTGATAGAGTCTGGGTGTGGAAACCCTAGACCAGGATTTAGGGTTTAGATCAGACACGAGGGGGGTGAGGTCGAATCGTGTTGCTTGTGTGCATGCTAGATTGCAGCCACAGTTCTGAAGGAGATTTAGATTTCGTGCTATAGGAACGAGTTCCACGATCGTTCCAAAAACCTTAGGCTCACTGATTAGGGGTGAGGCCGTTGTTCGTTGCACGTTTCTCGAATTTCTTTGGTAACCTCGTTCGGGAGAACACGATGGAAGCTGAAGTGGTTGAGGGAGAAAGCTGCAAGGGAAAGGACGACCCTAGCAGCAGTAATACCCAATTAACGGAGGGCCCCAGCAGTGTTGTGCGTGTAGTACAGTCGAAGGGTAAGGAGCCGTCTCCGATTGAAGGTGATGGGCAACTCGAGGCTGTTGTGCAGGAACCGAAGGTTCTGCCGGGATGGAAGCTCACGGTGGAATTTTTGCCAGCACAGCTGATCCAACTTCGAGCGAGTAAGGAGATGCTATGGCGGAGGTTGGTGCTCGGCAAAGTGTACGGTACGGCACCTACATTTGAGGTATTGACGGCATATTTGACGAAGCAGTTAAAGCTGCAGTACCAGACTATTCAAGCCATGACAAGGGGTTTTTTTCGATTGGAATTCAAGACTCCAGAAGAGGTAGTAGCTTGTGCAGGCCTGGATTCGCAGGGATGGGGTGAGAGATCCATTAGGTTTTGCTCTTGGCAAGCAGGATTCACTTCAGGAACCTCGCTACTAGAGATGCAAGAAGGAACCCTGATAAGGGTTCAGTTTCCCGAATTAGAACCGGTTTATCAAACACCAGAGTGGTTGAGGATGTTTGCCACTCTCATTGGGGAGGTGACATCCATAGAAACTGCCCAAACGGCGAGCAGATGCCAAGGGGGTCCAGTGATACAAGTAAGGGTAAAGGATGTGATGAAGTTGCCCGGAACTCTACGGATACCAACACTGCCCAAGGATTCTCAGGAGGTGGCCTTTGTGGAGCAATTGGTTAGTTACTCGGGTTTGCCGGGGCAATGTAACAGATGCAAGAAATTTGGCCATTTGACTGAGGCTTGTCTTCTCTCGGCTGCTAATACTGGCAAAAGAGGGGAGGAAGCGGCGGCTGCTCAAGCTCCAAAGGGAGAGGACTTCATGCCTGTGACAAGCAAGAGGAAGAAGAAAAATGATAAGAAGGCGGCGCAGCAGCAAACGGAGAAGCAAGGCGTTGTTTCGGAGAAAAACCAGAGCTGGCAGCCTGCCCATGTTGGGGAGACGAGCTCCAAGCCTGCTCAGGAGATGAAGGGATCGGATCTAGATGACCAGAATATGGTGGATGGGGTTGCAGTGCAGGAGATCCCACAGGCAGGTAGCTCGCAGGCCTTGACAATCCGAGAGGAAGCAGGTCCAGCAGAGATGGAGCAAGACTTTCCCCCCTTGAAGGCTCAGACAGGGGAACATGCAGACGACAAAGGCAACTCTGTTCGGAAGCCATCCCCTAGAAAGGCAATCGACTTTAACGAGGAGGAGTCGGCTCGGAATGACCCGCAGGCAATGATTCCAGAACCTGAGCAAGTGCAAGAGGCAGAGAGCTTGGATCGGCCCGGCTTTATGAAAGCAAATCCAGCAGTTGCCAGATTTTGGAGTCAGAGGTCCTCAATGACTCACCTGCCGGAAGGATGGTGGGATACTTGGGGAGGAGCGTCTTTGAGTGAAACTTTTCGTACGGACGATCTAGTAGTGCCAAGAACAAGAGAACGGTATATCACAGTCTGGCCGCTAGCTCACAAAGAACATGACAAAGGTGTGGATTTTCTTATGGATACATCGGGAGCCGCTCCGAGTGTTCCTCAGCCATTGAAGATTGCATTTGATGGGACGGAGCGTGAGGTGGAGGTCATTAAGGGCAAGATATTTGATAGCCTCCGGGAGTTTCTCAAATCCCACCTTCATAAGCCGCCTAAAATAAACCAGTGGGACTCGATCCAGTGGAGTGCTCGGTGGGACAGTGATGGCAGTAACCATGAATTGACGGTGCTCACAGCAGTCAAGGTAACGGTGAAAGCCAAGTGTCTTGTACGAGTTAACCTTGTGTGGATCGACCCGGATAACATTACCCAACTAGCATTGTGGAAACGGAGGATGAAGGCTAACCAACTGCTCAAGGAGTGGGCAAACCTGGAGAATATTCCGGACTTGATGTCCAACTGGGCACCTGGATTAGCAGCAACACCAATCAAACCACCCAAGAAGCAGCGTAGAGGCAGATCCGCTGCTAGACAGACACAAACCCAACCTACCAATACTGACAGTGACGAGGATCTCCCGAGAATAATATGATGGACAAGAAACTATCATTAGTTACGTTGAACATCAGAGGGGCGGGGATCGGCACCAAAGGTTCCAACAAGCAGGTGCACATTAGGAGGATCCTCGAACGAATGCAAACACAACCACAGGTCTTGATTCTTCAAGAACATTGGATGAGTGAAGAGCGTTGTAGGAGGCAATCTCGAAGCTTACCATTTGCAAACGGACATCGAGCATGGAACCCGGGCATTTTGAGTCGAAGCTTGGGGGAGAAGGAGAGGTATAGGGCAGGCACAAGCATACTAGTTTCCAAGAGCCTGACACAGATGGTGAAGGGTGAAGGGATCCTTGTACCAGGCAGAGCACAATACCTCACCTTGCAGACAGAACAGAACTCAAGTATTACTATTATAGCAGTCTACGCTCCATGCTCATCAAATGCAAGGGGGGTTTTATGGCATCAATTGGTGGATGCCAACGTTACAGGAGAAACATTCATACTGGTAGGTGACTTCAATTTCGTGGAAGAAGAAGCCGATAGAAGTGGAAGTGACCGTTACTGTACATAGCCAAACAAGAGGGAATAGGCGGCATGGAATAGGCTTCTGAATCACTATGGATTGGAGGATTTGTGGAACTCCGAGCGAGTGAGGAAGGAGACACCGAAGCGCCACACATGGGAAAACAATCAGACTGGAAGTGCGTATAGGACTGCTCGTATTGATCGGATTTATACCTCTCCGGGATTGAGTGATCAAGGTGGAGTTCTGCTCATTCATCCGCACACCCCAATTTCAGATCATTCTCCTGTACAGCTGAGCTTATTCTCAAAGGTGAGATCGGTAGGCAGGAGAGCGCAAATCAACCCGGATATCCTCCAGAGCCAGTATGTGCGAGATAGGCTCGAGCAGGCATGGACTGAGGAGCATAGACCCCAAGGCGGAGAGTCTTGGATGAACTGGATTGCGGCAGCCCAGAGACGGGTGGTATGGGAAGCCACGAAGGTGGAGAAAGAGAGGAGAACTGCTAAATTCAGGGCAGAAAACTCAGCCTTACAAGAAATTAAGGATGCGGAGGAGCAGCTGCGACTTCAACCAGGGGATGCGGACGCAGTTCGAAGAATAGACGTGGCTCGCACGACGCTCCATGAGATCACTCTCGAGGTCCTGGAAGCACAATACCATGCGGTATCAGCGAAGTGGCTGAGGACAGGGGATCGATGCACTCACGAATTTTTCCAAGTCTTTAAAGATGTTCAGAAGCGATCACACATCTCACAGTTGCTGGTGGATGGTGTTTTGCTTTCGGGACAGAAGGACAAGGAGGTAGCGCTGCAGGGCTTTTACACTGCCCTCTACTCAGAGGATCCGGAGACAGCGGAGGTTCTCGAAGCAAGAAGGCAGGTGTTGGAAAGTGTTCCCGTAGTGGTGACTGCAAGCCAGAACAAGAAGTTCTCGGAAGAGGTCACCCTTGTTGAGGTCCACGAGGCCATTTGGGACTTGTCGGTAGGCAATGCCGCAGGGGAGGATGGCATCCCGACCGAGTTCTTCAAGTTATGCCCTGATATGGTGCAAGGCGACTTATTGGAGGCGGTACGGGAAGTCTTGAGCCATGGCGAATTATCCAGAGTCCACAACAAAGGGATCATCGCTCTGATCCCGAAAGGCGGTGACATGAGCCTCATCAAAAATCTGCGGCCGATAACCCTGCTTAACTCTTTTTATAAGGTAGTGGCCAAGGTACTAGCTCAACGACTCCAGGTCATTCTCCCAGAGGTAGTGAGGCCGAACCAGACAGGATTTGTGCAAGGTCGATGCATAATTGATAATATCTTCATGGCCCAGGAAGGGATGCACTATGCAGAGGAGTCGGGGCAGGATTTGGTCTTGTTTCTTTTAGACTTCGAGAAAGCTTACGATAGGATATCATGGAACTTTCTGAGGGCGGTATTGCGGAAAAGAGGGTTTCATGAGGATTTTATAAGAGGAGTGATGTCCTTGTATCAGAATGCCTCGTCTGCCTTAATTGTAAATGGCACGGTTGGAGATGACTTTGACCTTACCAGATCCGTTAGGCAGGGCTGCCCGTTAGCTCCCTTCTTATTCGTAGTGGTCCTGGATGCCTTCGGATATATGTTAGAAGACCCGAAATATGGTGTTGAAGGTCTTACACTTCCAGAGGGCTCCAAAGTTACGGACGCTTCATTTGCAGATGATACTTCGTTGTTCCTATTAGGGACGAAAGAAAATCTTGATAGAGCTAGAAGGGTGTTGGAGCTATATTGTTTAGCTTCTCGCTCGAAGTTAAATTGGAACAAAACATTTGGTATTTGGGCATCACAACGGGATAGGATGTTTGACTGGGGTGGAGATATCGGACTCATATGGGTTCCGAAAGGGGAAGGAGTGAGGTATCTCGGGCCTTTGATTGGGTTTCATCTTCCCCCAAATGCGAACACGGCTCCGCTGATGGCGTCGATCAGATCTAAGCTTAGGAGTTGGGCCGCGAAGACAATTTCGCACGCTGGCAGAGTTATAATTTGCAATCAAGTCCTTCTCGCGACCTGTTGGTATACGGCGGCGTGTTGTGGGATTTCGTTGAAAAATTGTGATACTATTCGAGGCCTTATCCTGCAGTATCTTTGGACGGGGCGGAAAGACGGGAGATGTGCGGGGCGAGTCAAATGGAAGGCCTGTATTCTATCGCATGAGGAGGGCAGGATTCAACTGATCGACCCTTTTTTGCAGACACAGGCGTTGCTCGCCAAGCTTGTTATTCGGGGTTTATCCCCGGAGAATGAACCATGGAAAAGATTTATCCGTTATAAAATTGATTTAGGGAAGCCGTTGGGTGATTCCAAATGGCATGAATCGCCCAATTGGATGTTCTTCAGTAAGGGACTCAAGAACAACAATTTTTCTCCATTGATGAAGGCTTGTTTCAAAGCTTTTTGGGAGATTAAGGGTAGTTTAGTACAGACTTATCCACAAGAGCTAAGCAGCGTGCTCAGGCAACCGTTGTTTGGTAACCCTTTTATAAAGGAGGATGTAGATAAACCATTAGAGATGGGGCCGAATGTAGGATTGCATCTCTGGGCTAGGGCTGGGATCTCGAAGGTTTCCCATCTTTGGGATTTGGCAACTCAAGAGTGGCTGACGATTAAGCAAATACAGGAAAAGCTGCCACGGAGGGGAGCAGTTACGGATTTGGGGCGGAGAAGAAGGCTGAAAGCCATCACACATATACCATGGGATCCTCGAGCGTTCCCCGATAGGTTGCCACATGCTTGGCTCAATGACCCCGGTAGTCAATACTTTTACCACCAACAGGTAGAAGATGTAGCGGGGGAGAGAGCTTCCAGGTATAGCATTGATCAGAAGAAGGGAGTCCTGATTAGGGAGGAAGGCCTTTTCAATTTACCACACCAGGGCTTAAAAACCGCACGCTTAGTGCTCTGGGATGCAGGGAAGAAGAGTTTCTCGGAGTGTAACCCAAGGACTGACCCTCAGCGTCCAAGTTCGGTTTGGGTGTACCCGGGAGTTCACATAATGAACCTTCCATGGGACCCGGGTGAGTGGTCCTGGAAGCGTATTGGCAAATTCAAAAAAGCTCCATTCTTTGAGTATTCAGCCAAGAGGGGTTACCTTCACGGACTGAAGAAAAAGTCGGAGCGCCCTACTGCAGTACAAGAACTTATTAATCAGGACTTTACTAAGGCGGATAGGACTCACGTTTTCCAAGTATTATGGCATAATTCGCGTCCGAAGAAATAGGCTACCTTCTTATGGCAAGTCCTCAATCGGGGCATTGTCACGGGTGACTGGCTTTCATACCGCATCCCCAATGCCGATACCAGTTGTTCGTTTTGTGATTTCAGAATGGAGTCTACTGGTCATTTGTTTTGGGAGTGTTCGTTCACCCGGGAGTTGTGGCAAAGGTTTAATGCCCTTGCTGCTTGGGCCGGGGTTGCACAGATTGACTCTCTTCAAGCTGCGATGATAGGGACCATTAGGACCTCTGTTGTTGGTAGTATTAGTAAATTTCTCTTTAGCTAGCATCATTGGGACCTTATGCGATCCTTTCTTGTCTGGTTCATCTGGACCGACAGGTGTAGCAAACGGTATGGTTTGCAGGCTGTCAGTAGGCAGCGCATTCTTGCGAATACTTGGACGAGTACTCTTCATGCGGGTATGGCGACTTGGAAGCATATCCATGTTGTGATTAAGGACCCTAACCACATTTCTCAGTTAGAAACCATTTTTAACCTCGAATGGGCTCCTCACTTCTGTATTAGCGGTAAAGGGGTCTGGCATTTTACGCCTCCCAATGAACTCATGTAAACTCATCTTTGGTTTTTAAATTGATGGGGGGCCAATGGCCCCCCCGCCCGTCCATCGCGACGTTCAAAAGCTCGTAACTAAATGCCGGTACTCCCCGTACATTGCTTTAGATTGAGGCTACGACAAATGTTGTTGCACTGACGGAACAACAACAATGGCATGTGCATGATAATCAAGGATGACCTAGTTTATGATTTGGGCGAGGACATTTCATCTCAGCATGTAAGATAGCCGACTTCATTCCGACCATTTATTTAAGCGATTTACGGAATTTTCAGCATGCATTTGGTGAGGGGAAAAATTTCCCCTGTGGAGAAATAGATTTGAGGAGGGTTCAAAAACTTGTTCTTTTTTTTCCCTCAAAAATGAAATAATTATGAATTTTTTTTGGAAAGATTATGTTCAATCCATTTTTGTTATATAGGGCACCGCATTTTCAACTATAGGCTAATTACAAAATCGACCATGCTTCAAAGTAGATGATAATTGTGGCTTCCAATGTACATCTTGTGATCATTGTATGCATTCAATGTACACCTCCCCCAACATTCGTACTACTTGAGCTGTCACCTAACCATGTGAACTGTCACCCTAAACCACAACTGATTAGAAATAATAGTCTAACTAACAAAAAGAGGTATAGGAGGAGGCTCGAAAACAGTTCAGGCCTTAACCCTTTAGGATCTAAGGAGCCCCAAACAACCTTTTGAATTCTTTTGGAATCAAATTTGCATATTAAAATTTTATAATTTAATTTAAACTATTATTTTTCCACAAATAACCATTTATATCTTCTATCATTCTGATCTGATTTTATAATATTTTTTGGAAAAAAAATAAAATTTATAAGATTTTTAGAGTTTCTATCTTTAAAAAATTATAGTAATTACAAAAAAGCTCACTTTACCATGAAATTTTGGTAGAAAATAGAAGAAATTATAATGAACATTATAGTGAAGTTGGCATGCTCTCTTTAGTTATACACAAATAAATTTGATAGAGAAATATGTTCCACAGTGCATTTTGAAAGTTTAGAAATCCCAACTTCAAATTGCCATAGACAAATCATTATTGCTCCAAATTTAATGGCCAATGGCTAATAGGAAGTGGAATTTCCTTGCCCTTACATCTCGTTCACACCTCATAGGCAACTGAGGCTAGGAAAGTGTTCCAATTCCTAGAATTCAGTTTAAAACGACCAAATTTGGCATGTTCGGCCCTAAAGGGTTAAGAACCGCCCCTACAAAAGTGTCCCAAAGTCCCAAACAATGCAAATGGGTTGTAGAAATGGAAATGACTTTGATTGGCTTCCAAAAAATCAGTACATCTTGTATTGATCTGAAATTTTTATCACACAAACTAGAAGAGAGAACACAAATTTTTCAATAAGTTTTATCAAATTTTAACATCATATGCAAAAGTTACAATACTTTGAATTGGATTTGAAACTATGTGAGGAAGCCTTGGGGTGTTTAGCAGTTGTAGTAAATTTTGATTTACAATCGGGAGTGGATTGAATGGAAACGTACAATGGATCATTCTTAGAATCATTATTTCCATTTAAAGGCATGGTTAGGATCATTCTCAAACTCACTAGCTCCATTCAATGGCATGTTTTCATTGATTACAGTTGCACCTATGAGCATTAATAGGGACCTATGCACCTTTGACTTTGAAAAATCATATCTTATTCATTTTAAGTCAGAAAATTACACTTAAAATTCCCATTGTTGTATTTTTCATTTCTCTTTCTTCCACAAAAATGTAAAAAAACTTTGAATCCACCCATTTTTGTACAGAGGTCTTTTTTCCTATAGATGAGCACTTTGTAAGCCTTCTACCTTAGTGGTTGGAAAGAGGTTGGCTACCATAGCCCTCAAATACCATAACTTTATTCAGAACCATACTTTGTACTACTTGTGAGAAATGCATATCACCACAGAGTTCAATACCTTGAAACAAAACAAATGCATATCATCAGACTTCCATGCCCTGAAATTAAAAAAAAAAAACCCACACATTCAGGTACATGTATGGCAATCTCAGATTCAATTCCTTACTCTCCCTTAAACAATGCAATGTTGACAGGCCAAAAAAATTAGTGCCTTTGAAGTTTCTAAATGAATGCCAATTATGGTACGTTCGCACCGCGGTGCTGAGGAGCCATTATGGAGGAGATAGAAAGCAGTGTAGAAGGTGGTGTCCACACCACTGTTCCTTTGGGTCCACCGAGCCTGCGTGTTGCGTAGCTGGCAAGGCAGAGAAGCAGTGGTACGTACCGAGCCAGGCGACTGTAATTCATGACACCGTCGTTGGACATCGGAGTATAAAAAGCATAGAGAACTTCTGGAAAAGTAGATACGAGGAATGTAGTACTGGTGATACTTAATTGGTGTCTCAGAGGTCGATTAAGTTAACATGACGGCTTAACATAAAATTATATTAGAAATAAGTACTACTAATGAGGAGGAGAAATTTTCGGCCATGCCATGCAAGTCATGCAAGCGTACTGCAACTCCATGAACATTGAATTCTGGCAGCTACTGAGTTCTCTGCGATGAATAAAATCGATCAGTTCACTGTTAAACTCGCATTCCACAATGGTAGACGAAGACTGATCTCGATGTAAAGAGAGTGCATAGTTGTTTGATTGAATCGAGTTTCTACTGAGCTCCCTGTTGTACTGTCCCCTTGGTAGTGTCATTACTGATTTTCAGATCTTTGATTTCCTGCAATTTAACTTCCGTTTCTGTCTCTGTCGATTCTATCCTCCGACTTGCAGCACTGAAGATGGACAGACGCGTGATACTTGGATCAGGTGGCAGACGACCTCCTGTGAATGAACGTGCTACTAGCAATTAGTTATGCGGTTGTTACTTCATTTCATGTGATTTGTGCATGCCACTTTTTCACTGTGAGAATGCTTCGTGCTTTCTTGATTTCCGCTAACATTTCTAAATTATACGCGATTGACCATATTCTGGCTTGTTTTTTTTTGCGCAGGTACTCCTCGAATTCCTCGGACGCCACCGCCAATGTCTCCCGCTTCACCGGCCAGCAAAGGTGATTATTGACCACCTTGTTGGCAATCCATTTCAATGCTTGTTTGTATGTAGTGAATGTGGTCGTGGTAGTTGATTACATGTCTAGCGTCTACATTCCGTAACTGAGTCCTTACTAACAATGACTTCATGTCCTCCTCTCCAATTGCGCAGCAACCTTCGGCACCGTCCTCCGGAATTCTCCTGCCTGTCCTCCCGATAAAGTGGCCACACGTCGATCACTTGCAGCAGCTACTACCGTCGATGTCACAAACCCTTCGAAGAAAGCCCGGAAGGAGCGACAGCCAAACTGGAGTCCGCAGGAGATTGCGGCACTCATAGAGGCGAAGCGGGATCTGTATGTGCAGGAGTTGGAAGTTGCTAATAATCGGGAGCTCATGGTCCCGGACTCCCGGAAGTGGCTGAAAATAAGTGCGATGGTCATGAAAGCTGATTTGTCTCCTTGCAATCGTGATGTAGGTGCATGCAAAAGTAAGTAGAATCAGATGATTCATGAATACAAACGCATTTCAGACTTCATGAGGCGTAGTGGCAATGACGACCTCTCATTCTGGGATCTCCCAACCTTTGGACGCCGAAGAAGGGCTACTGAAGTCTTTTCACAAGGACCTCTTCTACCTCATCGACGACTGGTACGAGAACAGACCATCTGTGAGGCCGCCGCACAAACGTGACTTACAGTCTCTGGATGACTTCCATTATAAGACTCCACAGATGTGTGTTGACAATGTTGACCGTGCTGAAGAAAGTGACGATGAAAGTGATGACCACATGGGCGTTCCCACCGCTACTGCTGAGTCCGACTACGTGACAGATTCAACACAATCGCCCATGTGCATGGCTGGGAGTAAGGCTCACAAAGCAAGCATGGGTTTCTTCGATGACATCGGCTGTCCCTTTCCTACTCTTGCACCAACGAACTCCATTCCAGCTGCTTCAGTGCTTGTCCTCTTGAGCTCTTCCGACACCGGTGACAATGCCGGAGGCCGTAGGCTTGCGAATACCGCAGTTCGTCGAAAGAGTTTGTCCGGCCACTCGATCATCACGGAGGCCACTCGTGCAACCGGCAATGCAATGGCCGAACAGATGCGTGATATGGCTACTGCCACTCGTGAGTTGGAAAGAACTAAACTAGACTTACAACAGAAATTGTTCGGTGACCAAATGGAATATCAACGTGACAGAGATTACCGCCTCCACGAGAATGCGAGACTGACAAATGATAACGCAAAAATGTCCATTCAAAAACAAGGTGATGTCGTGAAATGTTTAACGGACCTAACTAATGTTCTAGCTGTTGGCCTTGACAGATGTGCTAGTGCAACCCGTTCCAAGTGGCCGGAGGATCGCTCTGTGGATGACCGCCTTCCACCTTCCAAAATGCGCGCTGGTACGCCCTTTCTGTCTTCTGCTGCAACTGAAGAAGAAGGCCATCACGAAATCCCAGAAGCGCCTACATCGTCAGCGTCACCCACTGCTCATGCTGCGACAAAATTGTGACTCCTGTGAAGTAGTTCTGGAAGTTGTATATATTTTTTACGCTCCAAGTTTGTCATGTACAGTAGTGGTTTCCGCATCTAAATACGACGGGATATTCAGACATGCAGCGTTCCTACAATATGTAACCGGTACTTCCATCGAAGTGGATTCCTGTACATTAACATCTGCTATATTTAAATACTATGCTAACGCACTTCGTTTTGATTTTCGTCCATTTCCTGCAATACGAATATGACCAAGCGTTCATGACTATCTGTATGAGAAGCATGTGAATTGAAATAAAGCAAAATTTAATGTACTTCATTCTTATCTACTGCTAGAACACAGAAGAAGAAATGGACAGAGGTCGGCAAACGCATTTCTATAAACAGCAGGAACCACGCATGTACACGGCACAGTTCATGAAGTACTGTCGTAAATCCTGCATTATCGAATGACAAGTATTTTCCCGTAACTTAAACGAAGTACGTCACTCCTAATGAGAACATGAATTAGTGCGTATATGAGAAATCGACAATGCAATGTGAGTTTGTTTTGAAAATCACCGTAGGCACTCAGTGAATCAGAAAGGGACGATGCGTTGTAGGGAAAGAAAACCCCCAAGATTTGAGCGTTTTTCCTCGCTCCCATCCGCATCCGGAAGATCATCATGTCCTTCTTCTTCATTTGCAGGAACGTCGTGGGACAAGTTCCGGTTGTCCTGCAGTCCCTCGCTTCGAAGCACTTCAAGGAGAGCTTCCACGTCTTCATGCAACTGCTAGAAAAGCAAATTATGGAGAATTCCGCAAGCTACGACCACGTCCGGGAGAAAAGTGACATGCAAATCGGATTTGCGATGGAGTTCTTTGAACGTGACCTTTAGTTGTGCAAAAGCGTTTTCAACTACTGCCCTTCCTTTACTGAGCCTTCGGTTGAAAAGTCGTGCCGCAATGCCAAGGTTTCCTTGTCGTCGATGGGGAACCATCAACCATGGCAGCAACGGGTATGCAGCGTCACCAAGTAAGTATGGTGAGTAACCATGGAAATTCTGGTGGCCGTCCTACAGAATGTGTCATTGCCCGTAATGAAACAAGGAGGAACAACGAAGAACTCTGCTGTCATTCGTGGAGCCCGGCATTCCAACATGCATGTCAAGGAATCGCTTGGAAGAGTCTACCACAGCTTGGCACTGCATTGAGAATCCTCCGGTTTTGAAGTAGAAGTAGTCCGTGGGGCACACCCTTGGTTTACAATACTGAAATGGGTTCCATCTATGGCCCCTAGTACACCAGGAAGTCTGCAAAGTTGCTCAAAGTCTAACACTGTTGTTGGAATTCTGTCAGCAGAGGGCCACTTGATTTCTTTTCGTAGGACGACATTGATGGCATTGATGACGTCCCGCAGCATGATGGACACTTTGCTGCGTCCCACTGCGAAAAGCTCACTACAAATGAGGAGGCTACATCCTTGAAGAGACTGCATGCGACACGCACTGTGACAGGAACCGTCTGGCGGTAATTAGTATCCCTTCTTCGAATAGCTGGTCCAAGGAGATATGTCAAAGAAAGAACAGAGCGCTTGCTCATTCTGAAGAACTTGATCCACCGTTCATCATCGTATTCCTCGAGTAGAAATTTCATGAACCACGCTGTAGACCTCGGCTTCACCCAATACCCGAGCTCGTCATCCATGGCAGTTAAACTGGTCCACAATCTCCAGTGATTCAGCGCAGCTCAAGAGACGGTTTCTTGATCAAGTGCTCCCTGATTAGCGATTGCCAGAAAGAAATTGAAATCTATGGAGCCTTCGTCGTCGTCTAGGTCGCCTGCCGAGAGCTAAAGTGCATGATGGGAATTGAGGAGCATCATCATAATTACCATGCCGAGAGAAACGATTTCAAGTGGACTGTCGAGAACATCCATGGCTCCAGAAAGGAGAATAGAAGCGGAACAGATGACTTGATGAAGGGGAGACCGAAATTAAATCAGTCGGACTTCGTGAAATGGCACTGCACTACACACCCAGGCGGAGGTCAGTACGACGGGGGACATGAACCAAAAAAATTTGAAAGTAGCACAATACAGAAAATGAAGAAGAAAAGGTGGGTAGGAAGATTGATCGAACCCTCATGCGAAGCGGACGTTATGGCTTCGAAACCCTGTGAATGAACTGTGGAAGTGAGCCCTCACGAGGCAGACGAAGAGGGACTGAACTTTTCAATGGAAAAAGTGGGCAACTGCGCCGCGGATGAGTTCCTTCACGTAACCAGAATTTGCGCATTGAGGACGTCAAAAATAAAATGACAGATAGTACAGAAACACTGACCTCACAGTTTGGCAAAGTTGTCACCACCGCGATGCTTCAATAACGTCCGTCGGCAGGCTCCTCTTCCGCACTAGCAGCGGAGAATAAACAGGCGTCCTCTGAGGTGACGTTCAGTAATGCGCTCTTAGAAGTGGAGAACAATGAATTCTACAACTGCACGACGATGATGGCCCCTCATCGACAAGCCTATGAAATTCCACGCGAAAATGGCAAAATCGCAGCTGCGAAACAAAAGAAGACCTTCGCAGTTGGGGCAGGCAACATTTTCACGGAAGCAGACACTTTCACTCCATCCGTTCAGTGCGAAACCCTTGATAGAAGTTCCTCATACTTACATAACTTGTCCAATAAATTTACATCTAACAAACGCTAGTGCGGACAACGCGGTCATTACACTCCTCCAATATACCCTCCTTAGACAAAAAAGTGGGTCCACCGAGCTTGCGTCACCACCACTCCTGCAGTCTGCGAAGTTTGACTGCTTTACGTTCTCTAAACCGCTTATTCGTAATTCCTGGTGCGAACGTACTCTTAGTAACTTATGTACTTGAGGCTACGGGCTTTGATGAGAGAAGGCTTTCAAGATACAACAAAGAAGTCTTAAATATCCGTCCCCGCCAGGCCACCTGTGGCTGGTTGTATTCTTTTCCCCTTGCAATGAAATTTTGTTTCATTTGTTTCAAAAAAAAAAAAATCTTAAATAGTACTCCGGAGTAGTTAGCTACAATGCCTTAGATGTTCATGACCAGTGTTGCACGTGGATTCAAACTTCATGCACCTATGCATTGGGCACAGTTAGGGCAAACCACATTGGCCTTCCGAAGGCTTTGTCTACTAAATCCCTTTACACAAAATGTAATCAGGGGCATTTAGAATGGAGAATGCATAAATCTAAACAACTTAGTGCCATAATGTGGGTTGACAAGAAACCGGTTCTTCTTATGTCTATGGTTGCACTGCCAATCCATGGGGCCAGGAAGAGTGTGCGGTGGTACAACGGTGGGTGGTACAAGTGTGGAAGCCCATGGACACATCTCCTATGCATTTTCAATACACTACATTTATGCAAGGAGTGGATGTCGCCGACCAATTGAGAGGTGAATATTCTAGCCAAGTTCGCACTCAAAAGTGGTGGCATAGGCTTATTTTCTTCCTCTTGGACACCACAATGGTAAACATGTGGAAACTTCATTCCCAACAATCTTCATTTGGGGAATGTAAAGGTTGAGCCACAAATCTTTTCAACTCCACCTTCAATCTCGTAAATGCACTTCATGTTACGATCAACATGAGACACTTTTTCACATACCAATATGGAGTGATCTTCACAAAGTTTGTATTGAATGCCATATACGATGCCAAACGTATTGTCCGTGTGGTCTTGAGCACCATATGTATATTGGAGATTGTTGGAAGATAGTGCACCTCCCAATTTTGGATTGAAGGTATTTTTGCACCATTTTCTATTGTCATATTTGATACCCTTCAATGCCTAGAAGCAATCATTATAATCTTTGAAAACTATATTTGTTTGCAAAAGTTATAAGAGTTGAAGTTGGGAATGAACTTCTTGGAATGTTGTAGTGTTTGTAGAAGATGGCATTATTTTATTTTATTTTTGAATTTTTAGGAGTGCAGAAGTTGTTATGCTTCAATACCTAAAAGAACCCCCCCACACCCACTAAAAAGACAATTTTGTTATATAAGCACAAGTTATGTAACTTTCAAGATCACCTTCACTTTGGAGAGTCATTGGATTGACAAGGGAATTGTTGACATTTCAAGGCATCCCTACAAATAGTGAATTTCTTTTATAGTACCATAAGATCATCTGCATCCAAGAAAATGGATAGTATTGGCATTGTGCCAGGCCCAGACTAATTTCTAATTAAAATTGAGCTTCAATGGAACCGTTATTGGGAATTCTACTTGCACAACCTCAGTATGTGACCCCCCAGGATCAACAAATTTGCAAGATGTGAAGGGACCGCAAATTGGCTCATGGTAGAAATAATCATTATTGTCAATCCTTTTCCGCATTGTTATGTGTGCCAATCAATTCAACCTTCCCTTGTTTCAATGAAAAGTCTTTTTTTAATGTATGTAGATTGTTTTCTTTCTTTCTTTTTATAATGCGAAAAAGTTCACTTGAAGTTGGGATTGTCGGCTTTGCATTGGGTCAATTTTTCCAAAGAATAAATGGCCACTTCCACAACCTCGTGGGATGGCCCGCCATTTTCCATTACAAGGCTTGTATGCCTAGTATGCATTGCGGATGCTCTAACCACTCAGAAAAGTTGCATCATAAGAATATCTAATGAACCCAACAAATCTCATGCAAAAATATTAATTATTGTAGAAGTTATGACTGTTTGACTAAGGTAAACCAGCCCATTGTGGTCAGATGATCCCTAATGGACACCTAGGGAATGGCCCCATCATGGGTTTTTTAGATTTTCAGATTTAACTTCAATGCATGTCTTACATGACCAGTAGAGTGATTAGTGACTTCATTAGGAACTTCCAGTTTTTCAGTGAGAATTCATTGTAAGAATTGACTTTCTAGGCCTTCCTTATTAGAAAACACTATGACTGCTTTAGGTGAGCAAAATGAGCATGATGGATTCAAATTTTTGGCCATGATGCATTGAACACTTCAAAAATTCATAGCAAATTCATACTTTGTCAAAAAAAACATAATTTCAATTATTCTCACTGTTTCTCACACTTGCACTACTGTGGGGAAAAAAATTGAAAACTTTCAGCAATCATAAGAGGTCGAACTCCTAATTTTGACCACAATGGGTTGTTTTACCTTAACTGTTGGTTTTGGTGGCAGTATCTTCAATGGGAGGACCGGGAGCCTTGGGGACAACATTGGGAACTACCTTGTTGCTTTAGAAGGTACCTAGTGAACAATGGGGTGGCTTCCATTATTTAGAGAAAGGGTGGAGAGAATGCATAGTAGTGTTCATGACCTTGAGCAATTTACTTAGTTTTGAGATCCAAGAAATTGTACTTATCTATTTTCTTTGAAAATGATTCCATTGGAAAGAATAAATTATTTTCATGATTTTCACCGTTAAAAATTCAAATATGCAAGTGCTGATTTGGAGGTCCTTGTGATTTTTACTTATCAAGTGTATAATAAAAAAAATGCATTTCAATAATTGCAAGGTGGATTGTGTAATGAGTTTGATTTCTATTTATGTGATAATTATTAAGTTTTTTGAAAGTGCATTTTAGTAAACTAACACTATTTGTAGTTTTCATGTAACCTCCCATCCCCCAAAAAATTTATATGCAAATTTTTGAAACATTGTGGGGAGGGACAATATACTAAAAATAGAATGCATACATTTCTCTTGTTAAAATCTCACAATTCCTTTGCAATTTTGCACTCAAAATTGGTATGCACACTAATAAGCAAACTCTTTTTTCTTTAAAGGACCAAGCACAGTTTTTTGACAACATCGTGATTTTGGGCAGCTCACTACAACCAAGTTTTTCTTTTTTTTCTTTGAAAGTTTTACATAAGATGTGCCCGAGTAGTAACTTTAAGGCCCAACAATTTTCATAACTTTTGACTAAGTGGTTAAAA